>CM036617.1:74972972-75232972 GCA_020746105.1 Trogon surrucura
GACACTATGGAGTTCAAAACCACCTGTTTGATTTCTTTAGCAGAATGTTCCTGAACTTTGCCATTTTAGCAGCAGAAAAAATGAGAGAACATAGCAGCTGAACAGTGCTTAAAAGACAAACACACAACTTCTAAGGCATCCTTACATCTGAAGTCACAGATCCTTGCTCTGCTGGTAGAAAAGAGGGAATTTGTCACTGAAGGATGATTTTGCTCTTCAGGTCGAGAATGATGCTTGTTATTGCTGATGAAAACTGTCTGGGCAGCTGACATGACCTGGCAGTCAGCCCTTTACTGCACAAAGAAGGAGCTTGTGAAATCCCGTTATGATGCCTGACCTGTGGGTTCTGTGTGTGTCTGCGGGGAGATCCTCTTTCTGATGTGTTAGAAATATAATAAGGATGCCTCTCCCTTTCTTCCCATGAAATGCGAAATGGGCTCAAAATGCCCGTAGCAAATTAACACCTCTATAAGCTGCTGTGATCATTGAAAAAAATGCTCAAGTCGTATTTGAGAGCATAAAGAAATTTATGTTAGGGGGAAGTTGGGTTCTTTCAGACTTTCTTGCTCCACCAACTTGCTTGCCGCTGAGGATGATGACCTGCAGTGTGGTGCTACTGGCTTTCAGCAAGGAGAGGCGAATGAAGGCTTCTTCCTTGCTCAAAGTGCCATTACTGTGAGCTCCTGGCAGTCAGCTCTGCACAGTAGGTGTTTATTCATTAACTTTTATCACAGTCCTCTGCACAGGACACTGTGATTAGTTCAACCGTAACAGAAAATACTAAAAATGGGCACAAAAAAAAGGAGAAGTATTTAGGTTATTAAAAAATCACAATGGGCTGTAATTGTGTTATGAAAATAAAAGTGCATCTCATACTACTATTTGGTTAAAAAACTGTAATGGAAAAGCATTAACAATATTTTTGTAATTTTTGTTTTTTAATGTCGAATTATTGTAAAACTAATACTAAAAATTGTGGGGTTTTTTTCTCATTAAGACTCTCTTTCCGGACCTAGGTTTATGGTCATGCTAAGAAACATCCTTCTTAGGTTCCTAGTAGGAGTTCTGATAAGATGGTAAGATTGACAAATGTGTAGACATACCATTCTTTAATTATGAAACTTCTAATCCCCTCAGGATTGTAATCAAGAGATGTTGCAATCAATTTCTGTTGTTCTTGTAATGATACACGGGATTTTAATTTAAACTGGTAACTTGTCCCTCCAATCACTTGAAAGGGAAGCTGGCAGCACGGTCAATTAAATTCAGACTCCTGTAAATTATTTTTATTGCTCACCTTTCATGCAATGGCACCTTGATGTACACGGGCAGTATCCTGCTAGGCTTTAGGGATGTGGATTTTAATCACTGCAAGTACCCAAGGGATTTAATGACTTAATGACATGTCCACCCATTTTAATGGGCACTGTGTGCTAATTAATTAGTAGAGGTAGTTTCTCCGCTTTTTAAGAAACATTGATAACTAGGTTGCATTTGCCCTTTGGGACTGTGAATAATCGACTAAGTTTAGCTTCCAAATCATTTGACTTGAGGGAAGGGGAAAGATAGCTGGAAATTAACAGAATTCTATGTTTTTTCTTTTCATAAAACAAAACCTCAGAGTTTCATGTTCTGTTGAACAAAAAAAACCTCCTTCATTTAGTTAAATCCAAAATACTTCATGTCAGGTTTAACTTTTAAAACAGGAGTAAACTAATGGGAAACAAAAATCTAAGTTTACTGTACTGTTGGAGAGCAGGAAGCCACCTTCTCATTCCCTGTAGAGGGTAGAAGTAAGGCTTGCAAACTATCAGGGTCTGATAGTTTTTGCAAGGGAGGGATTAACCAACTGAGGTTCATCTCTGAACCTCTTTACCAGGATTTAGAACAGTAATTTGCAGTAGGCTCAAACAAGAATGGAGTTGTAGCTCTTCCATGAAAATAAAATTGATTCACATTCACAATTGTCATTTCTACATGCAGATGAGCAGGTATCTATAGATTCATTACCAGAATAAAGTAGATACTGGAAAAGTTTCCTTTGATCTGCTTGGGGTTTTTTTTTTGTAGTATAATGTGCTTTCAGCGTTTTTCTTCTTTAGTCATGTACTTGATTCCAGAATATCCCAGACTACCATTCTTCATCTTAATTAGATGTTATTTTCTTCCTGGAGTTTTGATTTCTTTCATAGAATCACAGCATGGTTTAGGACCTTCAAAGATGATCTAGTCCAATCCCCCTGCCATGGGCAGGGACATCTTTTACTAGATCAGGTTACTCAAGTCTCTTCACCTTTGAGACTTGAGTCTTCTCACCTTCTTTGGTTTTGCCCATGAGTCTATAAAAATTACTTTCTGTAAGGATTCTCTGGCATCAGAGGTCAGGCATGTGGCATGTGAGGTCAGGGTGAACACACCAGTATCTCAGGGACAGAAAAGGGCCCCAACATTTCTGGATGCAGTAGGATTCCTGAGTGAAAGGTGTTTTATGTTCAAAGTTTTCAGTCCTAGTGTATTTTTCCAAGAGATACATTTTTAAATGGTTACTCTGCTGCCCTAATACTGGCTTGACTCCAACTGAAACCAGCAGACTTGACTCCATCTGAAACCAACAGAAAAACTTAGAGTTTAGAAAGAGATTACAAGAGCAATAATTGGTTTTAATGTAAAGTCTGGCAAGAGTTTTAAAAGCTGTAACCTGAAGTCATTTGTGCTGCTAGCTGATCCTCAGATTGTTCTGTTTGTAGTTTATCTCACTGCATTACTTGTAAGACGTGTTTGTTCTTCATGCAAATCACAGGCAAGCATAAATATTCAATGCTTTAGGCTTGCTTTTATAATAGCTTGTCATTTAACACTGCAACCAGTGAAGAAATCTATGATATAGAGAAATATAATCTGAAGTAATTATTCTTGGAACCTTCTCCTACAGTATTTATTAAATATTTACAAATGGCAGCTGGCTTTTGGGTTTTCTGCTCCTTTTTAGAACAGAATGAGAAAGCAGAGGGGAAAAATGTTTTGTGTAAAGGTCCATTGCTGAGTGTGCATAACATTTTGGATAGGCAGATAACGCATATGTTGTTGAGAGAAATCTCCCTCTATTAGCTGACAATTACGACAACGAAAAATGATTTGAAGGTAGTGCTTTTATACGAATGTATAGGGAATTAACTAGAAAAGAGTTTTGATTTTTTTTTTGTTTTGTCCAAGCATCCAAGACAGAGATCATGAGTTATCTGAACAAAACCAGGAGAGATCTTCCATTGATCCTGAAGCAGTCCTGCTTGCTGAGCTTGAAATTATAAGTATTCTGCAAGTGTGGAGTGAATTAGGAAAAAAATACTCAGCAAGAGAGCTCAAGATTGTGGTGATTCTGATGGAATCACCTTAAAGACTCGCTGAATATAAATGACTGTTGCATTGCAGGTCAGTTCTTGAGCACTATTTTTATACATATTTTATCACTTTTTCACTTTTTTGAAATGCTGCTGCCATTCACGCTCATTGGTTCTGAGAGACTGTTGCTGTCGTTTTTTAAGATGCCATCCCTTAATTGTAGTAGCAAGGTGAGTAAATTGTTATGGCATCAAAACACAAAAAACCAAGACATTTTTTAGGTGAGGAACAAGCAGTAGACATAGTCCTGAGCAACACATCAGCTGCTTTTTATGAAGTCCTTTAAAAATAAAATAGTTCCAGACACTATTTTTGAAAAATGTGCTTGGAAATATCATCTACAGAATAATAACAATGAAAAGCAAAACAAAAAAAACAATGAGCAAACAGTGTAAGATAGTTATTTCTCTCCTTTATGTTTCTGCCTATTTATGTGATACTGGAGCAATGCTGCTGCTTCAGACCAAGAAGAATAGTGAATCTGGTTTGACAAGCAATGAAGATTAAATTATTTAAGTAGAATCTTTGTGCTTTGAATCCTTTAGTATCCAAGCGTAACCAGACCTGAGTGCAGACAGAAATGGATAATTTCAGTACAGAAACTGGCTTTAATGGGAGATAATGGTCAGTACTTTTAAAGTGAGGTTGCTTTGTGTTAATATCATCTCTGAAACTCTCTCCCTATCTGAGCACAAGCTACTTCTCTGTTTTTCCAGTTTGCTAAAATTGTTCCAGTCTGATAGTGCTTCCTCATCCATCTCACAGGGCTGCAAGGAGCTGTTATGGCTACCTGGAAGCATCATAACAAGGACAAGTTAAGAAACTACGTGCTACTGTGCCTATCCTAGAAGTTCTGTTTGTTTACTCGCTTGCTATCTCCATTTGACAATTTGTTTTTGAGCTGCAGGATGGACAGCAAGATAGTTGTAAAGTTCAGAAAATGGAGATGGGTAGAATTACCTTCATGTGGGAGAATATTTCCCCAAGGACACCCTCAGCTGTAGATCTTGCCTTTCACCTCAAGAAGTCAAAGACATTTGGAAAATATGGTGCATTTGTGTGTCATCTAAGTAGTGAATGCTGGCCAGGAGGCTTTTGGGAGATGCTTAATGGTTGTGAGTGCAGACCTGCATACAGGAAGACATCGTCAGTGCTGCTGAAGGCCATAAATGCAGCCATGTGGAGTAGGAGGGTCTTTGTGAGAATCATTCATTTCCCTATAAATTCCCTTTGTCCTTACGCTCGTCTCCTAATCTCAGCAGGCTGGTACACCTCCTCAGCAGCAAATCAGAGGTTCAGTAAGGCTGGAAATCAGAGGTCTATTCCATCTTCCTGATCACCTTATCAATACTTGTTTTATCAGTTATTAAACATGGAAAATGGAGATTGTCTCTACATTGCAGTGCTTCATACCCCATACTCTTCAGAACTCAAATATCCTCTGCTGCCCTGGGCATTGTAAGTTTGGAGAACAGATTGCACTGGCCTTTTAGATATTTGAAGACTATAAGGTTTTGTTGAATATCTTACTCTTCAGGTTAACATCTCTTCTCTCATTCCACAACTTCTTTAGTCTGTCCCAATAAAAATTTTAGATCTTCAGTTTCTGTGATCCTACTCTATGTTCCCTTTGAACTTTCTGACAGTCCATGCCTATCTTAGTTTCATGCTTGAAAGTATGTCTCAAAATAATTTTCTAGGTGAGACCTTACCACTGTCACATAGAGCAGAAAGATTTTTTTCATGTCCCTTCTTGTTTGTGTAGCTGATGACAGTGACCTACATCTGGTAATTTACGTATGTTCTATCAAATTTAGTTTAGTTTTCCTCCAGCATGTTCTCCAGTTCTCAAGTTAATTCTAAATACACACTCTGTCCTTTAGCTGCTTAAAGTCACTCCCTGCTTGATGTTAGCTCTTTTTTTTTCTTTTTTCTTTTTTTTGAGCTGGGGGGAGGTATGTGTTTCTATCTTTTGTGTGATTAATAAAATGATTAGACACATATGGATCAAGATTAGACCCCAATGGAACCTTGCCTGATCCAGCCTTCTGATTTTTTTGGTCATAATCTACTAAGAGGCAAATATAATGAAGTAGTTTTCCATTACATTTTCTTTTTAGCATGTTCATATTCATCGTATGTATGATGCATAGTAGAAGAAGTGTGTTTGAGAGAGGAGGGAGAGAGGTTCCCTGACAACCAGTCTACTTCCTTCTCAAATAAAACCTCCTTAGCTCTTTTCTTCAGCCTCCTATAGCAAAAGGAGGATGGTTAACAGCAAATCACACTTGTACAATCTTTAAAAAACTGGAAATATAAACTAAGGAAAACTACTTTTTCTCTCTTCAACATGCTAAATCTCTCCGGGGATTTTTTTTCCTATCATAATTTTTTTACAGAATTAAAAAAAATGAATTTTTGTTTTGAGAGTGGAAGGAAGCTATTTAGCAAAAATATTTCTATATGAAAGGATTTTCATTTGGCTAACGCTTAAGTAGAAAAGTCAATACAGTTTGGACAGAGAGATTTCAACACCTACTCAACCCATTAACTGTTGCTAGCAAATATGTCTGTAAGAGTTCTCTCAGTGGATAAAGGAAAAACATGCCACTTGCATAATTCTCTAGACTGTGCATGGTTAAGTTCTATTCATATCATTGTAGTGCGCCTGTTGCCAAAAAATCTGAGATGCTTCCAGGAAAGTGACAGCAATATGATCTGCCATCTGACACTTTTTTTTCTTTTTGCTTTCTTTTTTTTTCTTTACAAGGAGAAAGTTGTGATTTTTTTTAAGGAAAAAAAAAAAGTATAGTATGCTAAGTAAAACACTTTGTGTCCTCAGCAAAGACCCCTAGTGCAGTCTAACACACTTACTACCTAACTGAACTTGGGATAAGTCTGTGTAAGGCGTCAGGGTGGTGTCAAACCTTCATTTGTCAAAAGTATAGTGTTTGGCTTGGATGATAGCACATAGAACCTTCAAATTTAATAAAATGTTTCCTTTTTTACTTAAGCTGAATTTCGTATGTGCTTCTCAGGCCCAATAATCAAAATCAGTCTTGCAGAAGATTCTCAGGAAAGATGCATGTTTCCAAGCTAGCTCCTAGATATTTCCAACACAAAAATTCTTTTACTTGTTAATATATCTGTTTCCTGCAGTCATACAGTCTGTTTAGTTGTTCTGTCAACAGGCTTCTCCAGGTGGTCTAACTACTTATTTTTATGCAAAGTTTCCAATTCTAGCTGTTCTTTACTGATAGAGGGAAGCAATACATGAGATTTGCTTTCCATTAACAGTTTACAAAAAACAATCAGCCTTCTAATAGCACCATGGGATAAACAATTAAGCTAAACCTGGCAAACACAGATGTAAGAAATGCTTTTTCCTGATGCTTCTATGGACAGATTTTTAACCAGCTTGATTCTTCTCTCTTCTTTTTTTTTGCTAGGAAACAGACTTAACTGCAAGCTCACCAGAATCTATTTTTTTTAAAATCTTCATTTAGTGACTCAACCAAAGTAGATTTGATCCCATATATAAGGTCTGGACACTGTGTTCTTGGTTGTGTCCAGGTTTATGGGACAAAGTAAAGTTTTAAAAAAACCTCACAACCCTCCTGCCCCCAGCACCTTACCAAACTATGACTTTGTCTGTAAAAATGGAAATATAATAGTGGTATCTCTTTTTACCTTGTATGTGTCAGAAAGAAATATGGAGTGGTTTATCAAACTCTTTCAGCATTGCTGGTGTCAGGGAGGAAGTTCTAGCTTGTAGACTGTTTCTCAACATTGGAGAGAATTTTTACTATTTTTGCTTTTGGTTTGAGCCAATCAGATTAGTAGAGGTCAGTGGTACTCTTCTACTGGCTTGACCTGTAAATGGAACACTACTGAGACTTGGATGAAATTATTGTCCCATGCAACTGCATTTGAATATATTTACTTGAAGTTGTTTTAGTTAAAGCAGTTAAAGCAGGATCACTGCTCGTATGAATACATTTTTGGTTTAGGGCTGCTACAAACCGGTATGAGAGAATGAAAGCCTCACTGGAAGAGACTTGAAATGCCCCCTCCCTGACCAGGCTGGATGGGGCTTTGAGCAGCCTGGTCTAGTGGAAGTTGTCCCTAGCCATGGCAGGGGAGTTGGAAATAGATGATGTTTAAGGTCTCTTCCAGCCTAAATGATTCTATGACTCTGTGAGAGTCAGCTTAAACCTGCCTCTGTATTTTATCAATGTAAATGGTTTTTAAACTGAAGCAGGCCTGTTCTTTTTTATCACTTATCCATCATTTCCAGATGGCTCACTTGAACTGCTTGTGGGGTTGCTATGTTCTACAGTGCTGGGAAGACTTCTTTGCTATAGATTTTTCCACATCTTAGTGACAGTGAGAAGACAGCATAAGACAAGGCAGGCTGTTCCTGTGCCACTTTGGTAACAAGGGAATTCTGCCTTGAGGGGGTTTGCCATTTGTAAAAACAATCATGTTTAGCGAATGGGGTCATAATCGGTAGATAGCTAAGGGTTTTGTATCTGCGGGAAAGTTGATGGTGGGTTGGAGAATAACTTGCCCTGCATTTATGACAGAAAACCTCCACAGTGAGTCTGAAACAGTGAAGTGTGCATATAGCTGGTTCCTGTTTCTTGTTGACCTTGGTTCACACTTGTTGCGTTCCTGCCTGTAAACAGTCCACGAGCTGCCCATGACAGCAGTCATCTCCCTCTCTGCTTGCTTGGTAAGGCATGAAGGCTGACTTTCCTGACAGAACCCCTCACCGAGATAATGAGGGTGATGATGATTTATGTATTAGTTCCCAGCAGCCTGACTTAGAATCAGATCGGAAATAAAAAGCTTCTTAAAATTCAGGAATCGCTGCTGTCCCTCCTGTCAGAAATGGGGCATGGCTGCCTGTGGCTGCTGCCTTCCTAGACAAAGGACGAAAAATATCTTCAAAACCCTCCCTGCAACCGATTATTCTTGCTCTCCCCATTTCTATTCTCATCATAATGTGCTGCCTTTGCCCTTGCTTCCAGCTAGTAATCCATGCTTACTGATGGAGGTTAAATGTGATTGTTCAAAGAAATGGGTTAAAGAGTGGCAGCCAGTTACGTCCATACTGATATAATAAAAGCAATTACACTTAAGAGGTTAGAAGCACTGAAATGGCAGCTGAAGCAGCCTCAGACTCTGGGGCTCAGGAGGAAGTTCAAATGCCCTGTTTTAGTTCTAGTGTTGGAAGCAATTTTTCAGAGGAGTGGGTTATAAATGGCTTCCGCTGGGAGAGCATTTAGAATTAACTGGTCAAATAAGTACTAAGCTGACAAATTTTGTTACTGAATGGTCAGGTGGGAGATGAACAGTGCTGTACCATAAGTAAGGGCATAAAGGCTGTCGCAAATTATCAGAATTGATGTAAGAGATTTTAGTTAGGGTTGTATATTCAAATGGGCTGTGCCTCCAGACAGTGAATGTAAATCACTGAGGAAATGTAAATGGTTTTAGATCTCAAGAACATTGTTTCATAGTAAATAGCCTGTGCTTTGGGGCCAAGTGTTAAAGGTCCGTGACTTCAGAAAGTAGAGAAGCACCAAAATGAATGAAAATGTCAGTAGATTCCAGATTCTGTATTAAGTACACAGCTAAGAACTACATGGCGTCTGAAAATATTAGTGGGAATCTGCATCCCTTTTTCAAGGTCTAGGTGATAGCAATAGATCAGGACCATCAGATCAGGACCACTATGGTCATCACACTTAAATCAGTATGTGCAGTATCAAAATCATCCTACTCACATAATGGCAAATCTTAAGGCTTTAGAAAAAGCTATACATAAATAATACTGGCACTGAAGAAGAATACCAGTCTCTGAGTTTCTCTGTTAATTATATCTCGGACAGTATTCACAGAATCTAGAACAGAAGAAGAGAGAGAAGTTATGAAACAGCATGGTTTGACTTACTATGTGTAAGTAAACCTGTGTTAACTGGGCTGTGCTGAAGACAATTCCCAACTCAATTTACTGGCGTTGCCCCAACATGACTTCTTTCCATTCGCACACTTCTGCTTTTACAGACACAAGAGGCATTCCATGCTGAAATTATGAAGATTATTGTACAGTGGATCTCACAGAAAATAAAAATGTAGCATCTTTACATGCCCAGTGCTGCTGTGTTTGGCAAACTCCTTCCCCAGTGTTTTACAATTCTGGTTGTGGTACACTTGGATTCAACTGCTGCAGGTTCCCATAGGAACATTAGTTGTTCATATGGCAGCGAAAGAGCATACTGTTGGAATTTTCTTCTCCTGTAGTTTCTACCTAAATGCTGCTAATGGGAACTTACCTCTCTAATCTTGCTCAAATAAGTTTAATTCTTCCATCTTATCACTGTCTTTTTTTTTTTTTTTTTTCCTGTGTCTTCCCCTAAACTTGTCACAGGTTTAAATGCAATTCTTTTTTTTTTGGTTTTGTTTCTTTTACTGGCACTTTTAGTCCTTGTAGAGATTTCTAAACAATTAGTCACTCAGAATATAGCTGTTAGGTAGAACAAGGGAAGATTCTCCAATTTTCCTCCCAAGAGAAGCAGATGCACCCTTGCAGGGGCAGCTCCGCACCAAGAACAGCACATCCTAAGTAAAAGTGAATTCATAGTTAGTCCTCAAGGATCATTATTAGATGCAATTTACCATAAAAAATGCCAAATATAACTCCATTGTTCTTTAAAAAACTCAATTTTGTTTCATTCCCAGTAGAAATATTAATGTGCAGTCTTTCGTAAAGTAGCTTTTTTACTGCTTAGTACTAGGATGTGCAATTAGTTGATTGCATGTGTACCTTTTTTTTTCACAATCACGAAATTAATGTCATCCAAAGCAGAGAGAACTTTTTCTTTGTCAAGTTGATCTATAGGCCAAGATCTGCAGCAGAGCAGAGAGCAGAGGTTATTGGCAAAAGTGGGTTTTCTGGGAGATCAATTTTTGTTTGGTTGTTGTTTTTTTCTCATGTACACTGCTCTAACATCTCACAGACTGGGTTTATACAGGGAAAAGGAAAGCATTAAAACCTAGGCACTATTGTTCTTGGTGATATTCCCGTGCGACACCTAACTCCTCAGAGATGCAGTAATGTTGTGAAAAGCAAGCTTCTGCTGAAGTAATAATTCAGTTTGTAGGGAGCTAGGGAGAACTTCTTTCTACTGATAGGTGAATTAACCAGCCATTTAAATGTCTTTTAGTACTGCTAAGAATGCTTTTGTTGTGGTTATTTACCCGAGACACTTTTTTTCCCCAGTGTACACTAGACTTCACATGTGAAATCTCAGAGTCATCCTGTGGAATAGCAGGCTGTGCAACAGCACTCAAAGCTGTGCCACTGTGTTTGTACTGCGGGGCGGCATGGTGAAACATCTAGTCCTTTCCAGAGCTATCTCCTCTTAAGCTATGACTTCAAGAAGAAGAGCTAAAATTAGACCTGTGCTTAAAGATGTACGGAATGGAAACTGAAAGCTAATGTTCTATACAAGTAGCAGTATCCCAGTAAAATAATGACTCCTTTCAAATGCATTCACTCAAGTCAGTAGGAGCAGTAGGAGTATCTGCACCCTTATCTTAGGTAGTCCATTTTTAGAATGACTTTATCTATCCGTATATTTTGATAATATGTTCATTGCTGGTGAATATATTCTGATTAGGAATCTGTGACTCTGCTTCTGGACTCTCTTCTAATATAGGCTGCAAATTTCACTGGGCTGAATGCATCTGGAGCTTTTTTTTTTAAAGTAGCAATCAGGTAGTTCTGGCAATGTCATTTGTTCCTGTGAGACAGGGGACCAAATTTTGTGATGGGATTTGTCCAGCTTTAGTATCCAAAATAACAGTTTCATATATGTAATAATCTCATTTCAGCGCTGGATATTTGTACCAATGTTTTTGTACAAGACCTTCAGTACTATATTCTTTGTTTTAAGCAACTGTATGTAGTGTCTGAGTCCACTGCGAGTATTTTCAATTGCAAAGCCATAGTAATCTGTTATATTCAAGTTTCACTGACTTTCTCATTTTTTACCTGTATCAAAATCCACATAAATTCAAATGAGTGAAATTTATCATGTTAAAACTTTTGAATCTAACTCATAACTTTCCAAGGCTAATTTACAATGGAAGAAATTTGTACTATTACATGATTCTGTGTTGTGCTTTCCTTGTTTTCTGTGAGCATTTTAACATTCTCACTATGAAAAACATTACCAGCTTGTCTAAATGAAGAATTTCAAACCAGTAAGAACAAAAGCAAAAAAAAAAAAAAGTTACTGATCTATGATTCTGTTTCCTTTGTTTTCTTTGAGTGTTGGAGAATCACAGAATGGTTGAGGTTGGAAGGGACCTCTGGAGGTCATCTTGTCCAACACCCTCTGCTCAAGCAGGGTCACCTAGAGCCCAGGGCCATGTCCAGATGGCCTTTGAATATCTCCAAGGATGGGGACTCCACAGCCTCCCTGCACAACTGATGCCAGTGATTGGATACTCTCACAGTGAAATATGTTTCTTGATGTTCAGAGGGAACCTCCTGTGTTTCAGTTTGTGCCCATTTCCTCTGGTCTTGGCACTGAGCTAAGCCTGCATCTGTCTTCTTTGCACCCTCGTTTCAGGTATTTATACACATTGATAAGATCCCCCCCTTGAGCCTTCTTTTCTTCAGGTTAAACAGTCCCAACTCTCTCAGCTTTTCCTTGTATGATTGTTGATCAAGTCCTTTAATCATCTTTGTGGCACTTTGTTGGACTCTCTCCAGTGTGCTCATATCTCTCTTGTACTGGGGAGCCCAAAACTGGACATGGCACTCCAGGTGTTACCTCACCAGTGCTGAGTAGAGAAGGATCACCTCCGCTTATCTGGTGGCAACACTCCTCCTAATGTAGCTTAGGATACCATTAACCTTCTTTGAGACAAGGGAACATTGCTGGCTCATGCTCAACTTGGTGTCCACCAGGATTCCCAGGTTTTCTTCTGCAAAGCTGCCTTCCAGGTGGATGGCCTACAGCATATATTGCTGCATGGGGTTGTTCCTTCCCAGGTGCAGGACTCTGCATTTCTTGATGAACTTCATGAGTTTCGTGTTGGACCATTTCACCAGCCTGTTAAGGTCCCTCTGGATGGCAACAAGACCCTCTGGTGTATTAGCCACTCTTACCAGTTTTGTGTAATCAGCAAATTTCTTGAAGGTACACTCCACCCCATCATCCAGATAATTAATGAAAATATAAACCAATACTGGACCCAATACTGACCTGTGGCACACATTGCTAGTTACTGGCCTTCAACTAGATCTCATGCCACTGATCACCACCAATTTTCAACCTGCCTCACTGGCTGCTCATCCAACCCGTTATTCATCAGCCTCTCTGTGAGGATCTTATGGGAAACAGTGTCAAAAGTTTTACTGACATCTAGATAGACAAAACTGACTGTTTTCCTCTCATCTATCAGGCCAGTCATTTCATCGCAGGAGGTTACAATATTTGTCAAACATGACCTCCTCTGTATGAATTCATGCTGACTGTTCCCAACGACCTTCTTTTCCCTCATGTGTGTAGAAATTGTTTCCAGGATTAATTCCTTGTCATCTTTACACGGATCAAGATAAAGCTGACCAACTTGTTGTCCCCTGATTCCTCCTTCTTGCCCTTCTTCAAGATAGGAGTGACATTTGCTTTCCTCCAGTTCTCAAGCACCTCACTCACTTGCCATGATTGTTCAAAGATTGTCGAGAGTGGCCTTGTGATGGCATTAGTCAGCTCCCGCAGCACTTGTGGGTATATCCTATCAGAGCCCATGAACTTGTATATGTCCATTTTTCATAAGGATTCTCTGACCTTAGCTTTGAGTCACATTAATCATTTGTGGCACATCCATGGATACCTTGTGTTAGCTGACTAATCCTTACTTCTTGAAGAATTTGGAAAATTGTGTCTGTTCTAAGCCATAAAGTAAACTTTGAGGGAAATTTAGGATACTGTGCCAATATCTAGGCTGGGGTTTCTCCATAGTTTGTCTTAGGGGGGAGAAAATAAGTGTAGGATTCAAGAATCATGGAATCATAGAACAGTTCAGGCTGGAAAAGACCCTTGGGATCATCGAGTCCAACCATTAACCCTACACTACGATTTCACCCCTAAACCATGTCACACAACACCACATCTAAGCGACACTTAAACACATCCAGGGATGGCGACTCAACCACCTCCCTAGGCAGTCTATTCCAGTGTCTGACCACTCTTTCTGTGAAGAATTTCTTCCTAATGTCCAGCATAAAGCTACCCTGTTGCAGTATAGGTTAAAGTGATGTCAGGAGGTGCCTAATCCAACCTTTTGCTTAAAGGTCAGCTATCAGAGCAGAGGGTACTGCTCAGGGCTTTCCACTTAGTTCTTGAAAACCTCCAAGTACAGAGGTAAAACAACCTGCCTGAGCAGTTTCCTCCACTGCTTGATTGTCCTCGCCATGAAAACATTTTTCCTTTGATCCAATTGGAACCTCTCTTATTTCCGCTTATGCTTACTGTCTCTCATCCTCCCACTATGCACTGCTAGAAAGAGACTGGTCATGTCTTCTTAACTTACTGATAGATCCTGTTAGGTCCCTCTGAAGCTGTCCCTTCTCCAGGCTGAACAAGCCCTGTTCTCTCATTTTCTCCTCACAGAGCAAATGATTCTGTTGCCTGACATTCTTGGCAGCCCACTGCTGAACTTGCATAAGTAGATCATGGTCTTTCTTGTATTTGAGCACCCAAAACTGAATGTCATATTCTAGATGCAGTCTACCAAATGCCAAGGGAAGGAAGATAATTACTTTTCTCAGTTTACTGGCTGTGCTTCTGTTAGTACAGCCCAGCATGTTGGCCTTTTCTGCCAGAGCATGCTCTTGGTTTGTGTTCAGTTTGCTATCTACCAAGACTCTCAAGTCCTTTCCCACAGAGTTGCTCCTCAGCCAGCCAGTCTCCAGCCTGCATCATTGCCAGAGGCTCTTCCTGACCAGGTGCAGGATTTGACATTTGCCTTTGCTGAATTTATCAGTATGTCTGTTGGCCTGTTCTTCCAGTCTGTCCAGGTCACTTTGGATTGCAGACATATCAGCTCAGACATATCAACTGCTCATTTCAGTTTGATGTTCGCAAATTTGACAGTGGATTTTGTCATCTCCTCCAGATCCTTGATAAAGATGTTAAACAGGTCCCATGATAAACTCCTGTGGTTCTCCAGTTGTTGCTGATCTCCAGGTAGAGTATGACCCATTGTCTGTTACCTTCTGAGTCCAATTATCCAACCAAACCAAAGTTTTTTTACCTATCTAGTTGTCCACTCACTCAGATCATACATTTTTAACTTGGAAACAAGAATATTGTGGGAGACAGGGTTGAGATCATTGCTAAAGCTGAAGAGCATCCACTGCTCTTACCTGACTCACAAATCCAGAAACGGCATCATAAAAGGCGGTCAGTTTTGTTAGGCATGATCTAGCCTTGGTAAACCCATGCTCACTGTTCCCAGTCACCTTCTCTTTCTTGTACCTAGAAATGTACTTCAAGAGGATTTGGTCGATGATTTTCCCAAGAACCAAATTGAGAATGACTGGCCTGCAGTTCCCTGAATTGGCCTTGCAGCCTTTTTTTTTTTTTTCTGAAAATGAGTGATAATAATTACCTTTTCCTACATGTCACAGATCTCCCCCTTGATTTCCTATAAGTTGAAGCTACAGTTTGCAGTTTTCAAACACGTAAAAGAAGCAATCATTTTGTTTCCAGCAATTTGTTTACAAATATCACCTAACCTTTAGTGGATTTGGAGAACTGATATTAGCATGGAACGTTGCCAGAACAAGGATTTACTTTTATTTTGACCAGATAGCAATCTCAAGAAAGAAATACGTAGCCTCTACTCTCCTTTTTTTTTCCCCCTCTCAGTCAAAACCATTTGTAGCTTTTCCTTAAAACAACTCAAGACTGTGCTTTGAAGTGCTCTGTTTTGATGCAGGCCTCAAATGGAAGCACAGTTTTCCTTTGATTGTGAAAACTCAGTATCTTTGGCTGCATTGAAGCAGGAGAAAGAGAATTTGGCCCCAAAGAAGTGAGAATCTCACATTCAGCAATCAATGTATGTCTGATGTAATAATGCATCAGAGACACTTGGGTCCCAAGCAGATGCTAGGACTTGAGACTCCTAGTGATTGCCCGGTGCCATGGATGCTTTGCTATGCAATGACTGGGAAGGAAACACAACTGCAGATTTTACCTTGGCCAACTGTCCTCATTGCTTTCTTAAAAACAACATTTTATTTCAGGTTACAAATGCTTCAGAATAAACCTGTATTTTATAAAAATATTTATGGTTGGACTTTATCTTACAGTTGGACTCGATAATCTTAAAGATCTTTTCCAACCTAAATGTTTCTATGAGCCTATTGTTCTATGATTCTATGACTCCATGATTCTGCTGCAGTGCTGAGAGGAAGCCATGGTTCTTATGAAGTTCTTGAAGAAGTGATGTCTCTGCTTGTCTAGTATTCATTCTATCACAGAATAACTTGTAAACCTACTTGCTGATACTGAATTAATACAACAGTGTAAAAATCTCTTATGAGTCCATAAAAAATATTGAAATGCAGGATGTAGAGAAGAGAGAGTAACTATACAAGTGTGCAGACAAGAAAATAACTATATTATTAGACACTAAGGAGTTCTTATTGAAAATATTCAAAAACTTTGTAAAATTATAATCTGACCTGAAATTGCAGCTGCTGCCCATGCGGATGTATAGAGAAAGTCAAACTTCATTAGATACTGCTCATATGGAACTCTTTGTTTGAAATAAGAAGATTGATGAGGCAAATATTTCTTTGGATAAAAGCCCCGAAAGTCTTTCAGTACTGTTAAACACCCTTTAAATTAGTTGTATACAAACATTCTTGGGAATGATTTGCCCCCAAAACCACTTTCTGAAAAGCAGAAGTCTCTAATTTTTTAGTGTGCTCATGGAGAGATTAATGATCTCTTCTGAAATGCTTTTGATTTTTCTCATCTCCTCTTAGTCATATAAGTTAGTTTATGTAGTTAGGGAGTAAAACTAATGGGATACAGATGATCACACCCTGCAGATAGCCAGCGAGTATTAGCCTCTTGATTAAAGCTCCCAACGTCTCCTGTTGGTGCAGAGGCAGGCTTGAAGTGAATACATTAGTAATTAGTAATCTCAGCATTTGACAAACATTTGTAAATAACAAACCCAATGAAAATAAAGCTGTTCTCAGAAGAAAAAAGGTTAAACTAATTGAATAAATACAAGATTGCAGCAGCACATGTGAAACAGTAGGTACAGGTTGCTCTGCACTTGTTATATTAAAGGTAATTCTGAAAGTTAGAGTTTCTTTAGTGGTAGCTCAAAACTCCTGGTGTTACCACTTATTTGTGTACACATATACAGGCTTGCTGAAATACAAAAGACATAGCTGAATTCTATAAGAAGATCTGGTAAGCCTAAGGGTTGGACTAGGAAATTAGAAACTTGGAAAACAATCTTTTTCCTCTTATTAGCATCAAAGACAAATGATTCAGTTTAGAGGGTAGCATTATAAACTGTATTTTATTCTCTCTCAAATTAGTTCGTGTCAGTTTTAAAAGTTTCATAGAGCCTTTATGTCACTATGTTATCATGAAACTTATCTGAAACATCACAATTTTCACTTCAGTTGGAAGACTAAGAAGTTGTATCATGTAGGAATTGGTTTCAAACTGGCCTAGAAACTCCAGTTTCATTTGCGGAGAGGGAGAGTTGATTACTAGAAGGATTTTAAAGTGCAATGAATTTCTGAAAGAAACTCTCTAGAGAGGTGGTGAGATGCTTATGACCAGGGGTTTTGAAGACTAAACTAAATGTGACTGCATCACAGTGGGTGTGCTTTGCTGCTGCGCAAGTTGCCTGTGCTGGAATAGGAACTGGTTAGTGCCTTGAGGTCCCCTTCAAAGATTGTGCATTTCACACTCCTCAGCCGTCCTGTATATGTTTCAATGCTATATGTATTATGTAATGATGAAACACAGCAAAGTTTATCTTGCAAAGCACTGGTGTATCCCGTTCTCCAAATCTAAGACAGTCTGATCAGTATTAAGCTCCTGCTCCCATTGTTTCAGAGTTTTGGGCTGGGTGCTTGGAAGCTCATCAACAATTTGCTTCTGTGGATTGACATGGAAACAGAAATGAGGGAAACAAGGAAGGGCTTTGTCTTCAATCTTCTTCACTGCTCCAGAGCAGAATTTTCCATTCTTAGGTAAAGGTGATCAGAAGTAGGACCCATAATGAGAAATCCCTTGGAAAATACTGTGTTGAAAGCATTCTGGACTCATTTTAAGAAGATACTCAATAAATTAGGAGATATGTGAGAATCAATGATTAACATGGTATGTGACATGGTACTATTTCTGTTCTGCCTTTGTGTCTGATTTTCTACTGGGAGCAAGGGAGATGTTGATAGGAGTAAGTGAAGAGAAAAGCCTGTGAGACAGCCAAAACTTTAGTTTCTAGTGAAGCACCTATCAACTGTGACTCTTCTTTCTGCACCACAGGAACCAATACTGTCAGCACATACGTGCTTCTAGGTGGTTATAATGATTTTTCTTGGCTATCCAATGCTTTTGAAACAAAAACAGAAGGGTCATGAAGTGTGAACTGTACAAGGAAAAAAGGTTAGTTTCCTCTTTACCCTTCCTGTCTTACTTTTTGTTTGCTGGATCTGTTGTACGTCAGAGTAGTTTTAACAGAGAATTCTCTTCTACAGAGAATTGATAATGTAAAGCACTTTAGGACTAAGCCTTACCTACAGGTCTCCATGTTAAAGTGCAATCAGAGCTAATTTCTAGAATTGTGAAAGGATGGGAAATAAATAATGTAATGACTAAACCTTCTAGATTTCTGGGAATTTCTAGTATTCTAGAATCATGAAAGTGGGAGAAGGATGACTTCTGCCATAAGAAGCAGTGCCATACTTTCCAAAATGCCCTCCAAACCCCTTGCTTATATATGCTTTCTCATGTGGATTTCATGTTTTGAAAAAGCCAAAATTTGCATGTGCACTATAGTAGTTAATCATTCTATCTAAGGTAAAAATTCAAACTCTTTCTGGAGTTTTTTTCTAATGAAACTTGTAAACATAGTTTGGGACTCTTTTAAAGCACTTTTGATCTCCGAATGGTTAGCTCACTAACACTTCTATGTAGTTCTTTAAACCTAGGAAAGATTATTCGTTTGTCATGGGAGACTGAAAATCCAAAAAAAAGTCATGGAAATAGTCTGCATTATGAAAGGAGTGTTTGAAAATTAGTTTGAAGAGAGGACATGGCTTTGTCTGCATCTTCTAAAGTAAGCAGTAGGAAAATGCCTCAACCTCTTGTAGACAATATAAAATCCATTGATGTGGAAAGCAGCAGAGGCAGAAAATTGAATATGTCATAGATTGTAACAGAGTGAAGTTCAAACAGCCTGTCTGGATAATAGACTGCCATAAATATATCTACGACATGGAAAGCATGCCAGCTGAAATTATAGAAGATTTTCTTAGTCTGAGATATGTGTATTCCAAAGATTGTTTCTGGTCTGATGCTTTCTATTCCAGGAAGACTTAGATGGTGAATTCAAAATATATTTGCAGTTCCATCACAACTTTGATGTAGAATATTAAACAAGGGATATTCAGACAGAAGCTTTCTCTTTTTACACCTCACTCCTGTTGTCTCTGTCTTTCTGTCCTTTTTTTCTGTCCTCATTTTTAAACATTTTTCTGTCCTTTATTTTTAATCTGTCCCCTTTATGGATTTTGTTTTTAAAAACACTTTCTTTAAAAAGTGAATTTGGTAGGGATTCTTGTATGCGTGAACTAGAGTTTTAACTCTTAATCTAAATGCCAGTGTTCAGAACTGGAACTTAAAGTTCATCTTAAATTATTCACATCTTCTGTGAGCAATGGGAGTGAAAATACTTACATTGCTACATACATCCATATATAGTCTCTCATCTCTTTCTCCTCAAATTTTGTCCATTAGCTCTGCCTTTTCAGTACCGTGTTTAAAGTGTGTGAACCAGAAGTCTCTGCAAAGTCACCAGTAATGTCCCATTTTCCTCTGTGCATATAAGCAATGGTTGTGTCAACCTTTTTATGTATCCTGGAAGTCCGTCTGTTTCTTGTTCGCCTTGACCCGACCAACGTTCTTTGCAGTCGCTGCTCCTTAGGATAAAGTACAAATTCAACATAGGATATGTGTATAAATGTATGACTTTATAGATTCAGCTGTATGGTAATGTGTTTTACGTTTGAATTATCATACTCTCGATATGCCTTTCTTGGAATCGTTGCTTACCAGGTTCAACTGTAATCTCTATGTGTACAGGATAGACCTCTGTAAATATAGTGGCTAGACTACTGGTGGGAGATTATAGCAGGCTGCTTCTGTAATTTTTAGTAAGCAAACTCATAGGAGATGGCAAATACTGCACTCTTTTAATTGGCTGTATTTTGTATTTTCAACCACAGTGAATTACATACTTAGTTTTCTCTAGAGACTCAGGTGGGGTAACAATGGCTAAATATGTCACATGGCAGCCTCCCAGAAGATATATTTGTATTTTCTAATGGTAAAGGTTGTTGGAAGTAAATAACACAGCAACCATTGATGTTTAATTTTCATCGTCTATGTCTAAAGTGATAGCTATTACATTTGCTGCTGGATCTGTTAAGAAATGCTCTTTTTTAATTTAAACTTAATTTTCCTCTTTACTACAAACATTGATTTAATGTAACACAGAATTTTGTGCTAAGATTCATTAGATTTCTAGCTTAATTTTGTCTGGGTAAAGAGCAGAGCCTAACTGCCACTCTTGCAGATGCAGCGATACGTCATCTTCATGAACTTTTTGTGTTAGCTTGTCCCTCTTTCACTGACACATCCTTGGAGAATTCTCATACAAGGATATAGGTAGAGCACAGCATTGATCATCTCAAATATAAACATTATTTTATTATTTTTTTTCCCCAGGGTAGATTTGAATGTATCTGTGCACTGCTATAAAATACAACGTTTGACATTAGGGTGGGATTTTTTGTTTGGTTTTTTTTGATTTATTAGATGCAAGATCTATTTATTTCCTAGTTGATTAACATACTATGCATATAATATTATGTGGTGGTAAGCAAAACTGAGCTTGCATCTCTAAATACGACTAGAAAACATAAATATATTAAATTGATTGCTTCTTAAGGAA
The DNA here is from genome assembly GCA_020746105.1 of Trogon surrucura. Lineage (NCBI taxonomy): Eukaryota > Metazoa > Chordata > Aves > Trogoniformes > Trogonidae > Trogon > Trogon surrucura. Next base: position 74,993,670 of record CM036617.1, read on the forward strand.
TAATTGATGGATTAGTGGTTTTGTAGTTAATGTCCTGGGTTTAGCTAAAACCCCAGTCTTGTTTAGTGATTTTTACTTTCCAGTTTAGTCTCTTCTAAAAGGCTGCACTTTCTGAAGTCAGCAGCATGTTTGTGCAGACAGTGTGTGCTACTGGCAGTGATAACACCTGATGTTTACAGTTACTGCCTGGGACTGGGATGCAGAAAGGCTCTTGCTGATACTTATTCCTATAGTGACCAAGGCCACTGCTGGCTCTTGTGTGCCACGCTGGGGGTGCTGGGTAGTAAGAGGGGGACACAAGGAAGTAAAAGGTTGCACCTCCGGGGGGTAATAGACAGGACAGGTGACCAACGAGAGTATTCCATTCCATGTACGTCATATTTAGTATAAATTGAGTGATCACGAGAGCTTTTCCCTTTTTCGTCCTTTTCACCCTTTTCATCCTGTTCGCCCTTCGTTTTGCCTTTTCTGCAATGGCCGGTGTCCAGAGAGGACTCCATCTGACCTCCTGATTTTGATCCGGATCCTGAGTTCCCGAATCCAGCTCCCTGTATCCAGCTCCCGCCGTCGCTGAGCCTGGGGTTTCCCCAGTGCCTCCTGCTCTGCAGCACCAGTGGGGATTTCTATCGGGGGAGGGAGTTGGGTTTGATATTGAGATACTTTCTATAGTTGTATATAGTTCTCTACTTTTATCTTCCCACCATTATTTTCATTAAAGCTGTTCTAGTTTTAGTTCGCTAACCCATAAGTCTCTCTGCCTCATTCCCTTTTCTCCTCCCATTTAGGGGGGGGAAGAGGGGGTTAGAGAGCGTTTGTCCGTGTTAGTGGCTGGTCCAGCCCTAACCCGTGACAGTTAGGTAGATATACTTACCACCACACTCGAAAATGCATGCACACACACATAGAAGTTGAGTTTCCTCTTATGGAAGAAGATGACTTTTAACACACGTAGATGAAATCTTCAGGCAAACTAATGAAACCATCAGAAACTCTGGGAATAAGATTCAGTGAGTTAAAACTAAGTCAAGAAATGAAACTTGTGGTGCTATACCTGAATCTAACTGAGATTGTGCGCATGGTTTGCAGCTTGCTTTTGAAGACAAAATACTAAGCAGAAGATCTGAGGAGGGTCTACCTGAGGTAGCACTTAAGTAGCCCATCCACTACCAAAAAGTGCTGCCCCTTGGATCATGCTGGGCTCTGTGAGGACCTCCCAACATGGGAAGGCTGCTGTGCACTTGAACTGATGCCCTTTGACTGATGATGCCTTGCAGGGGTTCTGCACACCTGCCCTGAATCATGACGAGCCACCAAGGTACAGCTATGGTTGACATGGCCTTTTTTTCACATAATGCAGCAGAACAGGCTCTTTGGTTTAGGCTGTGACAAATGAAAGGTGTTACTGAAGTTAACAGCAATTCGTTTTACTTTGACTTCCAGCCTGCCATCAGCTAATAATGGCTTTGTCACTAATGACTTGGTGGGAATGGTTTCTTTTTACATAACAGCTGTCATCCAGAAGCATCCCAAAGTGCTCTATAGCCTAATTTACTGATTACTCAGAAATTACTTCCTTGACTAGTAAAATGCAGTTTTGGTTGAAACGTGGCAACTCTCTGCTACAGGTCAAAATCTGCTTTCCAGAGATAGATAGGAAATAAAGGTGGTACTTAGTAGGGTCCAGGGGCAACTATCCTGTCGTGGTAAATGAGAGTTTAGCTACAGCTAATATGCTTGTAATCTGTGCTCTAAAAACTTCTGGATGAGGAAAGAGACCTTATAAGGGGTTTGTGGAGAGACAGCGCAAAGCTAAAGGAAGATAAGGTTCTACATGCGGGGTATCTGGGGTGTGAAGTGGCAAGCCAGGTCAGAAGCTCTGCTCTCTGAGAGAGACCATATCCTACCAATTAAAGTTCTGGAGGTTTCTCACAGAGGAAGTCTCATATTGCAGTTCCATATAGATTACTGCTCATCTAACTTACAGTTATTTAAAATTATTTTTTTCTCTCAGAGGTGAGAATTGCATGATGCCTGTTGAAGAAAAACACAATGTAAACACTTGTACTTACAGACTGATTCTTAAAAAACGAGCAGGAATTTAGCCTTCTGTTCATCAGACTATGAGATTTTTACATCAGTGGAGAATGATGGAAACAACAAAACCCTCTACACGATTGTGGAAAGCTTATAAAGCATTTCTTTATGGTCTGGGTATGCATTTCAACAGATCAAAGAATCACAGAATGGTTTGGGTTGGAAGAGATCTTAAAGATCATTTAGTTCCAGTGCCCCTGCCATGTGCAGCAGCACCTTCCACCAGACCAGGCTGCTCTAAGTCCCATCCAACTTGGCCTTGAACATTTCCAGGTAGGAGGCATTCACAACTTCCCTGGGCAACCTGACCCAGTGTCTTACCACCCTGATAGTAAAGAATTTATTCCTAATATATAATCTAAATATACCCTCTTTCAGTTTAAAGTCATTATCCTTTATCCTATTACTACATGTCCTTGTAAAACGTCCTTCTCTGGCTTTCCTGTAGGCCCCCTTTAAGCATTGGAAGGCTGCTGAAGGATTTTCCTGGAACCTTCTCTTCTCCAGGCTGAACAAGTTCAACTCTATCAGCCTGTCCTCATACAGGAGATTGTCCAGACCTTTGATCGTCTTCATCCTCCTCTGGACCTGCTCGAGCAAGTCCATGTCCTTCTTATATTGGGGGCTCAAGAGCTGAACACAGTACTATGGGTGGGATCTCAGGAGGGCAGAAGGGGAGAATCACTTCCCTTAACCTGCTGGCCGTGCTTCTTTTGAGCAGCCCTGGATATGATTGGCTTTCTGGGCTGCAAGAGCACATTGCTGTGTCATCAGACAACACTGCCAAGTCCTTCTCCTCAGGACTACTCTCAATCCATTCTTTGCCTAACCTGTGTTTGTGCCTGGGATTGCCCTGACCCATGTGCAGGACCTTGCACTTGGCCTTGTTGAACTTCATGAGGTTTGTGTGGGCCCACCTCTCATGCATGTGAAGGTTGCTCTGGATGGCATCTCTTCCCTCCAGTTTGTTGACCACATCGCACAGCTGATCTTGTTAGCAAACTTGCTGAGGATGCGCTCAATCCTACTGCCCATGTCACAAACAAAGCTGTTAAAGAGCTTTGTTCCCTGAGGAACACCACTTGTCACTGGTCTTCACTTGAACATCGAGTCATTGACAACAATTCTTTGAGTGCCACCATCCAGCCAATACCTTATCCACAGAGTGATCCATCCATCTAATTCATGTCTCTCCAATTTAGAGACAAGGATGTTATGTGGGACAATGTGAGATGCTTTGCACAAGTCTGGGCAGATGATGTCAGTTGCTTTTCCCTTATCCACCAATGCTGTAATCCTATCATAAAAGGCCACCAAATTTGTCAGACACAATTTGCCCTTAATGAAGCCATGTTGGCTGTTGCCAGTCATCTTATTTTCCATGTGCCTTAGCATAGTTGCCAGAAGGATCTGTTACTTGATCTTGCCAGGCACAGAGCTGAGACTGACTGGCCTGTAGTTCCCTTTGTCTTCCTTTTTTCCATTTTTAGAAATGGGGGTTATGTTTCCCCTTTAGCAGTTAGTGGAAACTTTACCAGACTGCCATGACTTCTCAAATGCAATGGCTAGTGGCTTAGCAAATTCATCTGCCAGTTCCCTCAGGATGAGCGGATGCATTTTATCACATCTCATGGACTTGTGAACCTTCAGGTTCCTTAGATGGTCCTGAACCTGATCTTCTCTTTTAGTGGATGGTTCTTCATTCTCCTATCCCTGCCTTTGCCTTCTGTGACTTGGGTTGTGTGGCTGGAGCACCTGTCAGTGAAGACTGAGGCAAAAAAGTCATTGAGTACCTCTGTAGCCTGAGTAATCAGTTTTCACGTTTCCTTCTGGAGAGGTCCTACTATAGAAGTTTTTCTTGTTACTCTTGTCATCTCTGACCAGATTTAATTCTGGCAAAACTTTGGCTTTCCTAACCCACTCTCTGTCTGCTTGGACAATTTCTCTGTACTTGTCCCATATTACCTGTCCCTGCTTCCACTTTCTGTAGGCTTCCCTTTTGTGTCTGAATTTGTCCAAGAGCTCCTTTTTATCCATGCAGGCATCCTGGCGTTTTTTTCCTGGCTTCCTCTTTGTCACTTCCGAGCTTGGAGGGGTGATCCTTGAATGCTGACCAGCTTTCCTGGGCTCTTCTTCCCTTCAGTGAAGGTTCACTAGCAAACAATGCTAGTGATGAGGCTAAAGCCTGCTTTCCTGAAGTCCAGGGTAGCGAGCTTGCTGTGTGCCCTCCCCACCACCCTAAGAATCTTGGACTCCACCATTTCATGAGTATTGCAGCCAAGGCTGCCCTTGAGCTTCACATTCCCCTCCAGTCCCTCCTTGTTGGTAAGAACAAGATCCAACATAACACTTGTCCTTATTGGCTCCTCTGTCACTTGAACAAGGAAGTTGTCATCAATGCATTTGTGAAACTCTAGTCTGTTGCGGGTAACTCTGGCTGCTCTAGTGATAACAAGTGGTAACAGAAGATGTTTCAAAGCCATCAACTTACTAGAAGTTACTTTAAGAGTAATTTTTTTGTGTTTGTTTTTTTCATTTAAATGCTTAATTTTATTTCTGATTTTTGAGACACATATTCCAAGGGGTTTTATATACCGTCCTGATGGATGAAGAACTTTGATGTTTCTATTTCACATGTAATCACAGAATCATGGGATGACTGAGGCTGTAAGGAACCTCTTGAGATTATCTAGTCCCACCCCCTGCACCAGACATGGTCATCTAGAACAGCTTGCCCATGACCATGTCCAGTTGATCTTTTAATATATGCACAGATAGAGATGCCACAGATTTTCTGTTGTGGTGTTTGATGGCTACTGCAGTAAAAACGTGTTTTCTGGTGTTCAGGTGAAATTTCAGCAGTAATCTCCATCTCATCACAGGGTGAACAAATACATTCTTTAAGTACCAGATTGCTTTGAAAAATGGAAATGATTATTCCTGTTCTAGTGAATAAAAAGGAGTTTGTTTTTTTTTCACCTGAATGATTTTTTTTTCTATGAAATTGAAATACAAATGTTTCTGAATATAAGAATAAAAACTCCGTGGAAATATTTTGGACAAGATTTCAGCTCTTCAAGAATTGAGCTCAAATAAAAGTAACTTAAAACACTATAGGACAATAATGAATTCTAGTGTTCTGGGGAAATAATTCACTCTTCAGGAGGATAATAAAAGAGACTTCAACATTTTTCAGATGTGTTTTCTCTGAGAAACGAACAGCAACACTGATAAAATCATAACTGTTCAGATACTGGCTGTGCCTGTCGTGTAAGAGAGGTGTTTGGAAGCCTGCTGAAGTGTTTTGAAAACTACTAGGAACTGAATAAGATATTTTTTCTATAATGTGATCTCCCAGGAGTGCGGAGAGGTTTTGCAAAGGAATCCACTTATTTGGTTGCCTGAAAATAAATTATGGATGCTAACTGCAGCTATCAACTTTGTAAATACTCGCGTGTGGGAATTTTATTTTTCAACCCATAGGGTGGTAGAAGATTGTTTGGATTATTGTGTCTCATTGGAACACAAGTTTTGGTGCCAGGGAAGATAACAGTGAAAGTAATCTCCAATGAGACCTCGACTTCACCTTTTGATCAAGTGAAAGAGTGCATGAAAAGGTGTGTGCTAGGAAATCACGTATAACATTGGGTGATGGGCAAGAGAGCGTGACAGACACAAATCAATATTAGTGTCAAGTGAAAGACCATGTCTGACAATCCTACATCTAAAGGAGAATTCAGAGTACCAGAGTGATTCTACTTCTTTTTTGTGTCCTTGGACAGCACTCTTTCAAACGTTCTTACCTGCAGTTTAGCGTAGTTGTTTGGATGCTTTGAGTTCCAGTATCTCTGCTTTTTTATCATGTGTTATCTATGCTTTTTGATTGTATTTTTCCTGTTTGCCCTCATCAGTCCTATAAAGAGTTGCTAGAAGTCCTTGGACAAGACATTTACACACAGTCCCCAAACAGTTTATTTTATTTAATGTTTACATAGATTTTCAAATTATGAAATGGAAGATGGATTTACTTAAAGAGAAACGCAAACCCCCACACCATCTGGACTGAATCAGGAATTTGTCAGTTTTACCCTTCTAGATTGTTGGTTTATATTTTGCTTTTAAAATTTATTCAAAGAGAAACTGACCTTTCTAGAGAAACCAATTATGTTTGGAAAGCTGAGCCAATATTTGGATGCTCTAATAGTTCCTATTGTTAAAAAATATTTTGGAAATATTGACCCTTCTGTAATGCACTGTCAACTGTGGGAACTGGAAGGCTTCATACTGACTTATAATAGCTGAAGTCACACAAAATTATGTGTTATACTGATTTTCATTATCATATTCTGTGTGGGTGTTTTTCCCCCATCAAGAAGCCCAAGTAAATAAAACTCAAAATAAATTAGTTTTGCACACAAAGTATGGATAGTCTTGGAGTGGACATTTTATGTTTACAAGTAAGTAAAAGTGCCTTCTGAATTGTCACGTAGTATACAAGCCTTCTAACTTAGAAAGCAGAATGAATTACACTTTTCTAATGTATTTTTCAGTAACATTTTAAAAACGGTTCCTTTTCCAAATGATGCAATAAAGAATATCAAGCTACATCTTCTAGAACATGAATTTTAATAGCTCTGCAAAGTTTTGATGTTACAGATTCAGATCACGCTTTGCTTTGAACACAGATTGTTTTTACCTAGTCCTGAAGGATGTTGTTACTCCTATAGTGACTTTTAATAGAAGTAACAGAGAGAAACAATGTACATCCAAGAGGAGAAAAATGATTTTTCAAAACAACAGTTTAGAAGAATCCTTTGTGATCTCAGCAGTGACGGTACTTAAAGGCTTTCATTATTTATTCTCCCCGTTAAAATTCCTTTCATGAGACTCCAAGCCAGCATGATATATATGAGTGAAATCTGGAAAAAAAGTAGGAGAGTTCTTGACTAAACCTGTAGCTCTAAAACAATAAGAACAAATTTTCCTCACTCTATCTTCACTGAGGCTCTGGAATATATGTAGCACAGTTCTAGAAAAATATTTCCAGTATTCATCATCGGGGTGCTTTTTACACCAAAGACAGTGAGAGAAGGGTGGGAGAAGGGACAGTAATCGCTGTTGGAAGCTCCTAAAGAAGGTACCCTGCTAGTTGTGTCTTCAAAGGACTACTTTACTTTCCTCACTTCCCACATTTTCCACCCTTAGCACAAGAGATGAAACCTAAATGAAGAAGCCAGCTTTGGAAATAAAACTTGTTTAAAGTGAGCTATGAATGGCAATGAAAACGTATGCTGCGTAGCTATAGTATAGAAATTTCAGTGTGTATCAGTTCTCAGACTGTTCTCTCCACCATGCCATTGCCATGCTTTTACTAATGACTAACATCTGTCACATGTTTATTTTTTTTCCTGTACCCCAAGGGAAGAAGTGTGTGCAGTGAAATATTTTATTAAATTTATCCTGCATAGGTTTACTGTAAATTTGTTATATGAAACAAAGTCAAAGAAATGTTCTTTGAACTTGAAATCTCAAATTGTTACTGCTTTAGTCCTTTGAAGGATCTCTCCATGGCTTTCAACTGTCCCTGGAGAAAGCTCATTTTAATCAAGGACAAACCTTTACCCTCAGGGTAGACAGTTCAATTCAACGTTGAAGCTAAGAAATAACTGTTTGTATCGAATATTGTAATATTCAGTGAAATGACTGATAATAACACAAATGCTCTAGCCAAGAGAATTAAAAAGACTGTGTTGCATGATAACTCAAGGTTTATATAAATACAGCTCCTAATATAACTAAACTTCAAATTATTCTAAAAATAAGCAGTGGAAGGAATAAAAGAAATCTTAATATTGAGAAGGCAGTCCTAAAAACATATTCAGCAAAGTATTATATTTGATATGATATAAACCCAATGTTTTTCCTAAAGTTGCAGTATTTGATATTTAAAAGAAGGATTTGTATATCTCACTGGAAAATTTTCAGTACACAAACACCTAAATAAATTTATAGACACCACTTTTAAATACCTGATTTCAAAGAGAAAGTAAATAAAAACAAATAAATCATTGCAATGAGATTAAAAGACAAAACCACCAGGAATGCATGCTAGAACAAAGAGCAGGACTTTCCTTAAAAGATTAGTATATGCTGTAATTCTGGTGAAACTGAAAAATATTGTTACTGAAAAACTAATGGGTAAAATTCTGTAAGAGATACTGTAATTCCTAAGAAAACAGCTAAGTGAACAGAAGCAGAATAGCATCTCCATTTCTGCAGGCTTCATTAAACAAGCATTATACCCCTCTTAACACAGCCTGGCAGGAATAAAAAATGATTGCTGTTCAAATAAGTGAAGTCACATCCTCATAAACCCTTAAGGTGATACAAGGTATGAAAAACAATGGAGTTTTTCTGCTTCCTTTCATGACAACTCATGATTTGTACAGCAATGATGGCAGTTTGGAAGGTAAGGAGCAGAGAGATTTTCCTTTTAAATGAATATGAAGTAGGACCTATGCCTAAGGGAAAGAAGAAAGCTGGCCAGTGAAGCACAGTAATTGCGTTGCTGAGTCTCTCACTGAGGTTTAAACTGAACCTTGATCAACAAGATTTCAAAAAACAGTGTAACTCAAAGAGGTTCATACCCTGGCTCTGGTTATGTGAAAGCCTCAGAGTTGGTGGTTTCTGTATCTTTTAAATAAAAGAAGGGTAGTAGGGGAGAGAAAAGAAAGGATTCAAGAAGATTCAGAGTCCCCTCCAAGCTATTCATGCTGAATGCCTTCACTGCTATCATGCTGGTGGGAAAAAAATGACACACAGGATGAGAGGGATTTCTGAACCGAAGCAATTTGCCCTGCCCAAGAAACACCTCTCGCTGTGATAAGTACTTACCCCAAACTCAACAGAAGCTTTTCCACAGACTCTAATGTTTTTTGCAGGTGGCACAAAAAACACAGGGACTGGGCTAGTAGACTCGTTGCACCTTGTTTGTTAACTAGAAACAATTGTTTTTAATGCTGTTCAGAGACTACATTATAGTCACGCAGTCACGAGGATGAATGTTTGGATATAGCTTTGATGTTACTTTGTGACCTCAAGTTTTTAGTCATCCTCAGGCGATGAGACTGGAGATGTGTTTGGAACATCAGACCAAATTAAGTGGGTGTTCTTTTGTCATCGGGATCTGAGTGCTGAGCAGCACACTGCTCGCTGACATCATTAATACACCTGCTGGCTAAGAGCAAGCATGGCATGGGCTGAAATGGGGCAGAGGTACTACCTTTGGTAAATATTTGATGAGGATGTGGGATTATTTCCATAAGATTGCTGGCTGCTTGATCCTTTATCTATGTAGTAACATCAACATAGTATTGTTAGTTTTGCTGCGGGTGGATTGGCATAGTTTGGCCTCGCTTTACCAGAATGTCCCATTTCAGGTGGACGCAGCCAACACTGCATGCCATTTGCATGTGAAGCAATCCCTCTGCAACCACAGGAGGAAAACAGGCACTTCTAGAACATAAGGCACTTCGTAGGGTCCATTTTTTTCTATCAATTCAGAGACCCAGCCATAGTTCTATTTTTTCTTTAAGTACATAACTTCATCCCTTGTTGCTAATGTCAATGTCCGACTACAGTTGTATTTGAAGCTTGCCACCTTCTTGGTTACATTAATTAGTCCTTTTCCAGGGAGTGCCTAATCTGTTTAATTTCTTACTTTTGTTTTGCTGGGTGCATCAAGAAGCACTTCAAAGAAGCTCTTGCTTTTCTTTCAAAGGATTCTTTTGAACCTGTATAAAGGGTAAGCTTTTAAGTTGTAGACTTTGCACCTAAACCCACATGAGTGCCTAATTTTTATCTTTGCACCCTTCAGACTACTTATCTATCATTGTGGTGACATGCACAAATAGGCTGCCTTGGATATGATGTCATCTCAGGTTATTAACCTTTGCCATTGAATCTCTCTCTGTTGTTTCTCAGTTGTTGATTGTTTCATAGCAAAATACATAGAAAACTGTGTGTGAAAACATTGATTGCCACAGACAAATAACTACGTTTATACTCCAAAACTTAGCTGGCTTATGTTTGGAAAGGCCTAAAGATTATTTTTGTCTGGAAGTTTTCACCAGAACTGTCTTTGCAGATCTCATTCTTCTTTTAGAAATTTGTAATAATAAATAATAACATCAATTCCTATTGTGTTCCCACCAATGAGGAATCTGTACGTAGGATTTTCATGCAGACGGACCCATATGAATGTGATTTTTGGTATGCCATTGAAATGGGACACCATTTCAAAGTTGCTGTGGTCGAAGCAATGGGAGAACTTAATATCCAGTGAAGAACTGGTTATTTCTGCTTGCCCTGCTCAAACCTCTTTTAGCTACGGAAGGCCTTAAGAAATGTACTTCAACAAGTAATGTACCTCAACATTTCTTACTTTTGTTTTTTTTTTTTAAATAAGAAACACAAGGAGAAAAACCCTACTTCTTTGCTGTCAATATGACGTGGACTGGCCATACTATATTTCACTTCAACAGTACATTCAGTTCCAGATTAGAGAAAAGCCAAGAGTGCCAGATTCTTGACACAATAACGCTCTCCCCTATTTCCGTTAACATGGTAGAAAAGAAAAGGCCACTTAACAAAAGAACTCTTAATCTTCTTCCTCCTTCTTTCTCTCTCTTTTCTTTCTCTCCTTTTCTCTCCTTTCTCTCTCTTCTTTCATTGTTCTATCAAGGAGAGCACAGGCTCCTGCTGGGTGACTGTTGAGGGATAGTGCTGGGGTGACTTTACTGCCTGAGGAGTTCTTCTTTCTGCATCCCTTCTGACAGACAAGGACTTCTTAGCTGGACTGGCCCATAGTACTTAGTGCAACAACAGCACTGCTTCTAACATGGACACAGATACTAAGTAATACCAACCTTCACAGGTCCTGTGGCTATTTCGCTGTCTACTGCACTAACCTTGTGCCTCTCCCCACTATGCTTCCACTTGGTATTAGACTGCCTGCCTGACTCTGGTGTCCAGCAGGAAGAAGTAGAAAGCAATCCAGGCTTCTCCTATATCCCTTGCTCAGGGATGCTCCTTTGTCACTGCTCCAAGGAGAGCAAATACTCTTGAAAAGAGATTGAGGATGGAGCCACTCACAGCTTCACCCAGAACTGCCCTTCTTTTCAGCCTGGAGATTGATTTGTTTTGTGATATTTAGATGTGGTGTTCTGCTTTCAATGTTAAAAAAAACCCTATTTATCATCTAGGCTGTCCTATTTGAGGAGAGAACTAGGCTCACTTAATGATTTTTTTCTGTGTGAATAGGAGTGCTGCTGTGATGTGAAGTTTCGGCCTAATATGGAGTTTCAGCTTAATGTGAAGTTACAACAAAGCCAGAGAAAGTAGGGGCTGCCTTTTCACAATACCAGTGAGCTGCCTGGTAAAGGTACATCCAGCAAAGATAACTCTGAGGAATGTTTGTAAGCAGTATGATCAGACCACCAAGATAATCACTCTGATTCCTTTCCAGGTGAATGTAGGGAGCTGAGATGTACTTGCCATAGCCAGAGCTGCTGGAGAAACACAGTGCCATGTTCTGTACCAGCTGCAGATTTGAGAGAACACAGGAGCTTAATATTGGCCAATGTTAAGATGATAAAGACCTCTATAGCTGGGGAGGGGTTATGTGCCAGTAAGGCAATTATCTGGTCAGCTGTAGAAAGTAGGAAGTTGTGAGGAGTGCACCCATCCTCAGAAAAATCCACACGCGTAATTAGAATTGGATTTATTTAAGAAATGTATTTATTTAAGAAAGCTTCCCCAAGTTTACAAGTTCTGGTATCAGTTGAGAAGAGCAGCTACTACACTACAACCAACCCTTAACAAAGAATAATGATCCAGATCATAAATACACTCACTTGTATAAAGATGAGGACTCTCAACCTCGAGGAGTAACCTTGGCCGGCATCCCAGACCTAGGGGGAGGCTGTGGCCCCAACCGCAGGACCTCCTGCTCCAAAGGGACAGCTTCAATGCACCCCCAGCAGGACCCCATTTTAAAGCTCAGTCGAATCTGAGCTGTGGTCAATCAAAGCCATTTCAACCTCCAGTTGGCTACCAGCCAACTTCCTGGGTGTACTCCAAGGCTGGTGGGCTAGACCTAAACTAGCCAGAAACTTCCAGCAGTTTCTCTGAAATCTGCCCAGCAACTGCTGAGGGAAGACATCCCAAACTAGGAGGATGCACCTGCCACAGAAGTGCTGCCCATGTGTGTCGTTTTGTGGGAGCTTAGGGTCAGCTGGTAAGCCAGAAGCACCTCCCAGTTGCTGGCCTGACTGTGTGATACACTAATTTAAGTCCTGTTTTCCCCAATTCAACAGCCTGTTGCATCTTAAATAACAGGGTTACTGTGGAAGAAGGTATTGTTAGCTGATGTAGAGACCATTCAGCTGGAAACACTGCATAGCTTCTTCATTATCTGAGTTATGTTTGCATTGTAAATATTTAAAACAGTAAAAAAACCCTTTAAACTTAACACAAAATAGTATGTGCCTACCTCATATTAGAATTTGCATTGATTTAAATAATTGATAAACCATTAGAGGGCCGGTTTAGCTCACACGGTTGAGCGTGGTGCTTGAAACAGCAAAGGTCGCGGGTTTGATTCCCGTTCGGTTCTCACGTGTTTCCTGACCTAGTCGAGAGGTGGCGTCCCTGCCCACAACAGGGAGGTTGGATTAAATGATCTCTAAGGTCCCTTCCAGCCCAGGCCATTCTATGATTCTATGATTACTTTACCAGTTTGCAGTTAGTGGAAAGCCAGACTGCAATTTTTTTGTTATCTTTTTTAAATTATTTATTTATAACTCAATTACAGGAGTTTTTGGGTATGGGGGGAGGAGGTAGAACTGAGAGAGACAGCTTACAAAATCTCAGAAATGTATTATTTTAAAAACAGTTTCTATCAAGTCTTAAAGATATTAAAGACAAAAGAAGTGAAGTTAACTACTTATCCTTCAAAACTACTGTAGTGGAATAAAAATTTAATGATAGATGAATATCATTTGCACATAAAGGTCTTTATAAATAGATCAGAGATACAGGAAGGAAAGGAAGGAAATGATGATAACTCAATGGAAAAAGCAATGTTTTTTTTTCTGTTTTGCTTAGCAAGTGAAATCACAGTTCTGGCAAATTTATTTGTGACTCTTTACACGCTTTGAAAGATATTTTAGCTCCCAACAAAGGCATTCAATTAGTTTTGAATAATGTAGCAAGATGTAGACTAAGCAAAGTGAAATAATGAAAAACAGGGAAGATGTGCCATGAACAAGGCTTGTGGCAAATAAAACAGGTGTAAATTCTACCATGAACTCTAGGTACCAATTTATAACCCCTCTGTGACCCAAAAGCTTGGTTGTCTTTATGCTTTGATCTCTGCAGCAGCACGGACTACAAGTGGAAGAATTTCAGACAAACTAAAGAGGTGTTCTGCGCAGAGTTAATTACAAGTTTGGAATCTTTTTATTATTACTGTTATTTCCAAGGAAAGAATGTTAAAATTGTATCAAGTACAGTTTATTTTAAAACAGCTAGAGGGAAAAAAATCAACTTCTTAGGACAACAGGGAATAAAATAATAAACCCTCATTATGTTTATACTCATGCACGCGTTGCTTAGGAATCAGGAAGAGGATGCATGTACAACTAGGACAAAATGCACTCCACACTGTGCAGCACAATTTTTCAAAGTGTGTTTTGTTTTCTTGTTTTTCTCAATTAAATGCTGCCTTGCTGTGTAATGCTAGGGACTGTATGGGAGGCATGGGCAGAACTTGGCAGGATTTGACCTTGTCGTGGTTTAGGCCCAACTGGCAACAAAGTACAATGTGGCCACTGGCTTGTCCTGCAAGGTTAGATAGGGAGGAGAAAATACAACAAAAGGCTCAAGGGTTGAAAGAGGGGTGGAGAGCTCAGTCACCAATGATGGCCATGGGAAAAACAGACTCAACTTGGGGGAAAAAAAAAAAAAGAAAATCTATTTAGTTTGTTACCAATCAAATGAGAATAGTATAATGAGAAACACAACCAAGTCTTAGAAATACTGTGCCCCTACTCCTTACTTCTTCTCAAGCTCAACTTTACTCCTGATTATCTCTACCTCGCCCCCGCAGTTGACACAGGGAGATGGGGGTTGTGGTCAGTTCATCACGTGTTGTCTCTGATGCTCTGTCCTTCTCAAGGGGAGGACTTCTCACACCCTTACCCTGCTCCAGCGTTGGATCGCTCCCATAGAAGACAGTCCTTCATGAACTTCTCCAATGTGAGTCCTTCCCATAGGCTGCAGTTCTTCATGAACTGCTCCAGTGTGGGTTGCTTCCATGGTGTACAGTCCTTCAGAAACAGACTGCTTGAGTGCAAGCCTCCCTCGGAGTCACAGCATTCTTTGGGTGCAGCCAGCTGCTCTGGTGTGAGGTCCTCCATGAGCTGCAGGTGGGCATCTGCTCCACTGTTACCCCCACGGGCTGCAGGATGTCAGCCTACCATGTCACCATGGGCTGCGGTGGAATCTCTGCTCCAGCACATCTCCCCTCCTCCTTCTTCATCAACCTTGGTGTTTGCAGAACTTTTTCTCTCACGTCACACTTGTCTCTCTGCAGTTTTTCCCTCTCTTAAATATGTTATTGCAGAGGTTCTTCAACTGTCACTGATGTGCTTGCTCTTAGCCAGCAGCAGGTGTGACTTGAAGCTGGGGGAGCTTCTAGCAGCTTCTTACAGGAGCCACCTCTGTAGCCTCCTTTCTGTTATCCCTGTCTTTCTGCTAGACAAACCCAACAGAGACCCAGAGGAGAAGAGACTGTAGAACTGCTTTCATTGCAAACCTCTGTATACAGAATGAGTGGAAAACCCAATGATGCTGGAAGTTTCTGGCCACAGAAATGGAAAATGTTTCATGACAGCTAAGACACTGGCTTTGCAAACACTGCATAAAAGTCAGGTGGTCTTGTAGTTGTAATGAGAAATAAAAAGATTCAATTCTGAAAGATCTTTTCATTTTTACTTATTCTAGCCATCCATAAGAGTTGTAATGAGATCTCCTGTGCTGGATTTTTTGAAGTTGTTTTAAGAAGCAGGTTGTTATTTAAAGAGAATAAAGCTGCCAAAACATTCTGATGTTTTGGCCGCTGAATATTACTGAAGTCTCTGTACAGTCATAAGTACTTCTGATGCTGTTCCTCCATGCTCTTTTAGAAGTAGTGCTGTTGCCAAGCTGTGAATTGCACAGAAACCCACAGTTCAGGTCACATAAAGCCACTGACAAATATGAGTGAGTGACTTAGAGGCTGAATCTGTAAAAATTTGTGCATGCTCTTAAACCCTGAGCCTCAGTGAGAGTGCTGCCAATGACTGAGATGCCTTTTATTTGAAGCTGTACATTATGTCATATTGGATCCTAATGTAGATAAGAGAGGAACTCATTCTTGTTTTGTGGTGTTGAAGTGCTCTTGAGATGAAAGAAGGTGTGAGGAAGTGGCCTGATTTTTTTCAGTTCCTTTTGCTGAAAATAGGTGGTCCAGCAGCCTGGGCTGATAGCTGAGCATTAGGGTCCACAGTCAGCGCCCTCCTAGTAAATTTTGACCTGGCACTTTTGAATTACCTTATGCTTATTTGAAAGAAGAATGTTGGATTTACTTTGCATGACTTTTCTTTTGGTTATTTTTTATTTTCTGGAGGATGCTTAGTGCATCTCATACCTGCACGTTTTCAAGAAAGACACTAATGTATTTATGAAACCGTAAAAAACAAAAGAAAGGGATCAGGTTGCACTGTAACATTAACAAATTGCATGGCTTTCAACAGGCCCTCAGGGATAGAGCATTTGCTAATGTCAGGATAATTTCTAAGATAACATGTAATTTTACAATTGACAATTTGAGGTGAAACAGTGAATGCAAATATGCCTGGTTCAGAAAACAAAACTACAACGACCTAATGGCGTTTCAGAGCCTCTTGACAAAAGCAGCTGTGGCAGGACTTGTCAGCTCTGGCAAGAAACCAATTCAAAAATGACTGCTTGAGCATTTTGGAGAAGAGGAGAAACTGTTGAAAACAAATCTATATTCTAAAAATGTTAAAAGTCTTGGTTGCCAGGAATAATAATTAAATTAAACCATGAAGGAATTTCTTCTGCCTTTAATGACCCCACTCAGAGTTAATTGTGACTGGATTGCCTGGTTTTGTGGTGTGATTCTTACTATAGTGTTGAGTAAGGACAGCTGGAAAAAAGCCTGCTCTTCATCTTGACATCAGTTTTTCTAGCTAATATTTCCTTCCCTGTTTTTTTATAGAAATGAGATGTGTGTTTCAAATTGGCTATCTGTTTTGCTAGCGGCAGCTTTTTATGAATATGATACAATGTCAGGCATTTCACACTGAATGTGCTTTGCATATGCTATGCCCTTGAATTTAGGCTCCCATCCTTCCTGTAAGAAGTAGAAGAAAAACTTGACACAACCCACCTCTTGTTCTGAAAAACTCTTTTCAGGAAACTTGAAAGGCTTTTAATTTTGTATGGACTCTTTTCTCCCCCTGTTCTTTTATTTCTTCTTTCATAACCATCAATGCCACAGAGCTCCAATAAGTATTTCTAAAAATAAAATCTGCAAATTACAGGCCTTGGTTTACCACAATGTTGCAAACTGTCATTAGCAAGCAGTCTTCAAAAGCCACTGGCTCTGCAAGCCATGAGGTAGCTTAAGTCCATAGAACTGTATTGTTCTCTTCCAGCGTTCCCAGTCACCGTGTATTTTAAGTATTTTATTTGTTTTAAATTCTTAGCTGTTTCTTAAAGATGCTGGGGTTTTGTCAGTAACGAATTGATGTCCTGTCTCTCACTCGAATAATTTTCTAAAGAATATACAGATTAGAGGATGAATAATTCTCAGAACATGTTCTTGTTACAACTTCAGTGAAGTTTTGGCATCCTATTCCTGCCGAGATTTAGTTCTCAGCTTCACACACAGAGTAACAGCAGTGGTGTGTTCCTCCCTTTGCCCCATGCTATGAAATCCACGATGGAGTGATGCATAGCCAGGAAAGAGACCAGAATTACGCTTTTCTGTGTGCCCTGCATGTGGTTCATATGCAAATTACGTGTAGACTTCGTTTCAAGGCTTTTCTATAAAGTTGTCTGACTTAATTAGTTTTGCTTATCTAAGCAAAGGTCTAGGGGTACTTGAAAAGGTGATGTCAGTTACTTCCAGCTAAAAATGTCTATGCCAAATTGCTATTTAGCTTGGGGTTAAGACCACCTAGTCCTCTTCAGCAGGCAGCCCGGTGAACTAGTCAAGTGCTGGGACTATGGTTGGAAGAGTTTCAGAGCAGCCATTGGAGCCATCTGTAGGAGCCTTTTGAATCGAAGAATATTCCCAAGATTTAAACACCTGTGTCCATATCCTGTTTTACATATAGCTCACATGGACTTGGAGATCTTGTTGCTTTTGTGTTCCATCTACCACCACCTGGCAAAGACTATGAGAGCCTTTTTAAGAGAGACATGAGGGCAGATGGCTAAACAGTGGTGACATTGCTTGTACTGACCAGCAAAATTGAGTGTGGTATTGAAACTTCTGCCTTAAAGACTACTATTCTCTATTTGCAATAAGTTCTGTGGCTTGTATGCCTAACCTCTCTCTCAGTATACAGTTGGTATGTTGTTGTTTTAAAGTGAAATTTCATTTTCTTCTTTGTCAAATTTTTGTACTTCTGTGGCTGTAGTCATTCTCCTGGAGATGTCCCTGACCTGAACTGAGGAAAACACAAAGAGAGGACAAAATAGCATTTAATATTAGCTAAATTGTGAAGAGACAAAGCATTTAGTATGGAACTCAGATACCTAAATTGAAAACCTAGATCCACCAAGTGTCTATGTGGTTGCTGCAAATTCCATTTTAATTTTACACTCTTTTACTACTATATCTGTAAACACTTGAGTTTCCACGTTTGAACCATCAGTTTACATTTATCATAATGCATGTTGGAACTATGGAGGTATAGATTAATGTTTGCTATATTTCTACACTACCAAGTTTGAAATTGTAGTGGCATTTTCAGACTGAGGAGAGAAGAGACTGGGAAAGTCCTATATTCTTGCAGATTACCTATTCTTTTGTTTATTATTTGCAGTACCACTAAAGAAGCAGTAATATTTCTCTTTATTTTATTTTGTTAGATTATTATCAGTTCTGTTATTCTCCATCTGTTCTTATCTCCCTTGTGTTCTATTCCATTCTGTTGTCCATGTTTTCCATTGATAAAGAAAGTAATGGTTATTTTTAAGCTGTGTGAGTTCTTCTCTCTTACATGCCTGGTTTTCTGAAAGACTTGTGGCAGCACTAGGTATAAAACTGACACATTCCAAAGACAGTATGTTGGATATCAGATGTGGTGAACTAGACCTGGTGATGATTGCAAAACTTTTTTAGTCTTGTCCATGGAAGAAAACAGTGCAGTATCTACTCACCTTAAGTTTGAAAAATCCCACACCCAAAAGCTTTGGTGTTTACATGTGTAATTATGTGCTCACTACTGAGTCGGAATTGTTAATGAAGATTTTGCAGCAAGTGTATATTCTTCAGCTTATCTGGAATACTCTGCAGCCATAGCCAGGGAAATATGGTGGATCTTAATTTTCACTGTGATTATATTTGTACTTTTCTAGTAGGACAAGCAGCAGATTAACTTGCCTGAATAATTCGAAAAGGTGGGAACGGCTCACTCGTCCCTGTATTCATTCACAGCTTCCTCACGTGCCTGTGGAGGACCGTGTCACTCTGTGCAACTCTGAAATGAACTCCATTCTTTTTCTGCCTTTCTCTGTCCTGCTGTAACACATCTCTGTTTGGACAATAGGTGAGCCAGGCAATTTTAGAGGCAAGTAGCTGTGAAAGATTGCAAGGCCATTTAAGATCCTTTGAAAGCAATGGGAATTTTTTGCAAGAGTTTAGGGTAAGTCCTGCAAATGTAATTGCATGTACTCATAGACATGAATACATGATTTACTGTATCTGAATTACATGCATGTTTGGCTAAAGATTTATGCAGTGATGCGCAAAAAGTTTCAGTGATGTGAAATTCTAAAAATATAGACAGATTCCTTTCTTGCTCACTGGTGTTCATTTTCTGGACTACCATTTTGTGCTGGAAAAGTGTTTCTGCAAACCAGTAAGTACGTAGGAAGAAAAGTCATGTTACATTGAAATAAAAACTCTTGATAGTCTTTTCACAGTATTTCCTACTGCTGATGTACCAGAGAACATAAAATTATAACCAGTTTTCAAAGCTCATAGATTTAATTTTCTAGAACTGATAGCTTTAACAGCATAGTTTGTATCAGTCCAATTTTAATGAAGCCTGCTTACTGTAGTTACAGAAATAAATTTATCAGTGACATTGTGTTAGTCCTCTCAAGGAGAACAATGATGTAGTGATAATTCTCTTTCTTCCCCCACCAATTAACATATGTCTAACCTTTAAAATTTACCTTTACGAGAAAGGAAACTGTTCAAGGTGAATAATATTGACAATGCAATGCATCCTTATGCATTTTATTTCTCACCTGAGCAATAAATGCTGGAGAGAAATAACCAGCATTCTTATTTTGGTTTTATACTTCATTTTAGATCAGCCTTACTCAGATAACATCAGTTCTATCTTCAGATGATCTCCACCCTCCACTGTCTTTCATTTGTTATTGTTTTCTGCAGAGTGGCAGAAAAAGCCTCTTTTTTTAAGCAAAGACAGTTAGAGCAAGGCAGGGCATTAGCTCATTTCTTTTTCCTTCTCTTTGCAGTTGCTTCAAGCTTTTAGATCACAGTTGCTAGGATCACCCAGTGAGATGGGTAGATCTTTATAGTCCTGATTCCCCAGGTTATCTATAACAAGAGACGTGAGCCCACTGATATAATTTTGCTTGTTTTTACAGACTGCCTCGAGGTGTCATCTTTTTCATCTCATATCATGTGTAGCCAGGAGATGGCTGCAGGTTACATTTGGAGGCCAAGGCCATGTAGTGGATCTTGAATTATCCCTGAGCTAACCAAGCCTATCAAAGATTATATAGTTCCTCAGACATTGGTACATTAGTAGAGATTTTAAAGTCTTGGAAAGTCTGTAAACTTTTTGTAGTAGTTTTTCACTGCTTATTTCTCCTTTGTAGTGGGAATGGTCAGTGTTTGAAGAATTGGAAGTGCTGCTGGTGAGGAATTCTTAAAACAGTAGTGGTGGTGAAAATCTTGCAAGAAGCAAATTGTCGCGTGTTTTCTGGTATAATATATCAGATCCTAGATAAGTTTAGAAGAAGTTCAGTGTAAGCAGTATTTCTATAGTAGTACATGGAAGCATATTTACTTATGGTCACCTGGATAAAAGAAGAAGTAATATAGTAACATGGCACTTAAATGAGGAGACTGTTGATGTACTGTGCCATGACAGCTCTCAGAGCAGCTGAACTTGCTTCATGGTTATTCCAATCTTTGGAATTTTTTATCATAAGTGTAAAAGTATTAATGTTAGTGAAAAGATCGCAATCCCACAAATGTTGTCGGTATGCTGCAAAAGTTTAATATTTTAATATCTCCATTTAAATCCACTGAATTACTTATGGCAGTGAAGTTACCCACAGGTATGTATTAGTGGAAGCAAGCTAAAGGCAGAATTGCCAGAAGAAAAAGCTGTTGATAAAATATTTTGACTGAGTAGAGACCAAAGAGAAGTTCATCTGAGAAGCAGAGGCTGTCATTAACACGTCAGTGTGGGAAGAGCCTCATCCACAGTGATCCATAATACAGATTAACGCAGCAAATGCTGCACATCTGTGAGTAAAAGAAGCATGCTCTGGCTACTCCTTGTAGTACGGGTTTCAGTTTTGGGATGAATGGTTGAAACAAAACACTCCTCCACTAATGAAGACTCAGATTGCTGGGGACCCTTTCAAGGTTGGGCCCTTGTGCACAGCAAGAAAGATGAGCAAATGAATGGGCGTTGCAGGTACTTCTGGTAACTGCAGTTCAAACTTTCCTGTGCCAGCTTGGTTTCACATAATTTAGATATATATATATGTGTAGAGGTCTGTATATGCTCACGTATGTGTGTGTATAAACATCACAGATGCTCCTCTCCCTCTCCCTCTCCCTCTCCCTCTCCCTCTCCCTCTCCCTCTCCCTCTCCCTCTCCCTCTCCCTCTCCCTCTCCCTCTCCCTCATTTTTTCTTTTTTCTTTCTTTTATATTTTTTCTTTTTCTTTTTCTTGTTTCTTTTTCTCTTTTCTTTTTTCTTTTTTTCTCTTTTTCTTTTTTCTTTTTTTCTTTTTTCTTTTTTCTTTTTCTTTTTTCTTTTTTCTTTTTTCTTTTTTCCTTTTTTCTCTTTTTCTCTTTTTCCCTTTTATTTCTTTTTCTTTTTTCTTTTTTTCTTTTTTTCTTTTTTTCCTTTTAATTTTCTTTTTTCCTTTTTTTTTTCTTTTCTCTTTTTTTCTCTTTTTTTTTCTTTTTATAGATGTGGCGCTTTCAAGATCTGCAAAGGGCCTCAGAAATAGTAATGGCAATTATTTTTTCTCCTTATGATATAATTTAGCCATTATATCCACTGAAACTGCTTAGGGAGTTATTCTGGGATTTTGTTTGAGGAATCTAAATACTTTGTAGTCACTTGTAAACATTGCTTCATTCAATGTTCTGTAGTAAATACTTTTAGGATCTTAAAAATTCATCACAAAAGCAGGTAAACTTGAACTATGTTAGTTCAAGGTAGTTGTAACTTCATTACAAACAAAGGAAAACAGGTGTCTTCTGCTTCCTTTATAATTAGACATCAAATATTTTTTTAAAGTTTGCACTTTTTTGCATATTTTTGTATTACTTGTGACATGTGTGCTTAGGTTTCAACCAGTTCATCTACTATTTAGAATACTAAAGATAAGCACATCAGTTATACCTACGATTCTAGTGCTATTTGTTCACAGAGTGGCAACAAAAAATTGAAGGCTTCCTTCTGATGCAGCAGAGCTCTGCTGCCTTTCTATTTGTGCTAGAACAAAATTTTTCTTAAATTCTGCAATATTTAGGTACCCAAGGGGTCTTTTTTTCTCTTGTTTACTTTTTCTCTTTCTTTACTTCCAGCTTGCAAAGTCGTTCCTTCAATAATTTTGACAATCAACACAAATGAAAGTGGTCTAAGTATCTTAAGGAGGTCTGTTCAGCTTTGGGTTTTTTAACACTCCGTCATCTTAAATAATTCAGTTCTGTGGAGCTTTTATGTAGCTTGGTATGAGTCTGACAATCCTGTTGAAGCTGAAGTGTTCAGAGACCTTGTCAATTACTTTTTAAAAATTCTCTAGTGGAGGTTGGGGAGGAGGCCTTTTTTTTTTCTCTTCTGTAAACACCACTTACGTCCATTGCCTGAAGACTATTTCCTTTTTTTTTTGTCAGCCACTCTGGCACCCTGACCACCATGGCATGTCGTAAGCTTTTATCTGATGGTTGAATTTTCTTTTAATTTTTTTAAGCTGTAAAAGTTCAGAGCTGGAGACAGTCTCGACAGGCTTTCGACATCTGCTGTGCTGCACAACCATGGCAAAAGGCAAATCTGAGGCTGTAGAAGAATAACTCCAGCTTTTCCTTGCTTGTTTCCTCTTGTTTCCTCTCACATACTGTTACTGTGAGAGTGGGGATAATTTGGCTTCTTTTCAGACTTAAAGCAAATATTCCCAGGCTGCTTTGGGCTGGGGTTTGTATGGCACTGTACATTTCCTTGTAGGTTGCTTGATACGAATAGACCAGTGCCTACAATCCTTCTGCCAAGTAGCTGCTATCCTTATGTTTCTTAATGGTGGGAATATTTTTGATGCTGCAGTCTGATAGCAATTTTCAATCAAAATGGCATTTTCCATGTTGCCTTCTGGATGCTCTATTGTCTAGTGTATGTTGTTCATTCTTACAGAACTGGTCCAACAGTTCCCAAGTAAGCACTAACTTCATTTCTTACTTGCAACATTGACCAAAGTATTATGTTCTGTTAAATACAGATGTTTGAAACCTGTTCATACTTAAAATAAACTTAGCCTTTAGCAACTTTCTAACTTTCTATTCATCTAACTCTGATCAGTTTAGGTTTCTTTTTTTTTTTTTTTTTCTGTAGAAAGCATTCCTATTCTGTGATTGGTTCTACGATGAGTGTTCTGTATTATTAGTAGTCCAGTGAGATTCTTGGAAGTTAAAGTAGTTTGTTCCTTTTGCTTACCTCTACACACACATAATTTTTTTCTGAGAATGCCTTTCAGCATTGGTTGGAAGTGCAAACCCACCTCAATCCAATTGTCCATGGCAAAGGCATGCTTGCTTTCTCAGCATTATGCTGATCTCTCCGGTGCAACGGTAGATGAGTTTACAAATCTTACTCTATAGTGCGGATGTTGGCTCTGTCCTGCCTAAAACTTGTTTCTTCACATAGATCAGCAGTCCTATAGCAATTTCATCTCTTTTGTAGCAGAACAACTTTATTTGATAGCAAAATACTCTTTTATCTTGTTGCTTTAACTTCTGATCCGAAACAAAACATAAAGGAAACCTCCAAACTACACTGTGTTATAGCACTTCATGTTATGTTACAGTTGCCAGAGAGGGGAATCTGTCCTAAACACTTCATTAATACAGAAGTATGCTCTGGTTTTCACTGTATACACTTTCGTTGTATTGGCTGTAGTAGTCATCTCATCTGAGCTTGCTTCCAACAAATGCCACTTGCAGAAAGGTTTTTAGGCTCAGTTTGTTCAAATAATTTCAAGTAAAGCAACAGCAACAAAGTGCATTTCTGTCTTAGTCAGACAGCAAAGTAAAGCTACTTACCTTAGGTTTCACACTTCTACACAAATCGAATGTCAAAAATAGGTGAATTGTACACTTGTGTGGTTATTTTCCCCTTTGAGTGAGGATGGAATAATGTAGTTTTCTTCAGCCCTCTGGCATGCCTGATATAAACTCTTCCTAACCACTCCTGTAAATGTAAATTTTATGCTATTATTCTCTGCTTCTTCCAGAGTTGTTCTGTTTGGTATATGAATTAAGTTCCTACTGACTGTACTCTTAGCTAACTCTAGGTTGGAAATAGCTGGGCATGAAGTCTCATGAAGCGTACAAATAAATATGACAGAGTAGAAGAAGACTTTTCTTTCTCTAAGTGTATGCTTTAGTAATATTCAAGTATTACAAATGGAACTCGTCAGAATATAGTTTTAATCTTTCTATGACTGTTAGCATATACTCTTTTAAACTTTGTGGTCTTCTTTTAAGGAAAAGTGAAAAAAATACCAGAATGTTAGAAAATCTAACAGTGCTTGGAGGGAGCAGAAAAGGTGTGCTTTTTCTCAAAGACACATCAACTGACAGTAAGAGACTGCAATATGTGTGAAACAACATATCATTAACTAAAGAGCATTAACAGTGAAAACTAATTAGAACTTTTTAAAAAAAAAAAATAAAGTGGATCTGCACTATAAAGTAAAATTGAGAACTTTGTCAGCACTATGGGCACTTAGTGTCCAACTTAAAGAGATGGATGTGTGCAACATACTGGAGTGTGAGTTACAGGACAAAAAGTATTTGGAAAAACAGACCACCTGCATGCTGTAGGAGATATATAACATTAAGAACTGTGAGTTACAGTTGTGAGATTGGAAAGAACAGGTAAATGTATTTCAGTACTTACTGTCTAGAAACGCTGTCATGCAGTGGCGGTATCTTACACAAACAGGGGAACTTGATGCAAACATTGTGTGAACCATGGGGATGGTTCATTCATACTTTCAGCCATAATTTTGGATCCTTCATAACACAAAAACTTCAATGCTAGTCTTTGTCCAGAAACAGTGTTGTCAACAAAGTTGATATATGGATATTTTTCCCTCTTTTTTCCTTACTGATAAGAATTTACTTCCTTTTTGATTCTTTTGTCCATTTTCCCTCCTTAGTTTTTTTTTAAGAGGAATGAGGATGTCTTGTGACATCCCTAATATCTTGAAGTTTTCTCGCTGATATTTGTCCATTTCACATGTAAGATGTCCAGGGGATGGACTATTTTTTCAATGTACTTAAGGACAAAACTTTTTTGCTGAGATAAAATACTAACCTTACTGTATCGATAAAAATATGACCCTAAGGGGTCCTATTCACGACTGTTAAGTGTTGCGAGGGTAGACCATCTTATTAGGAAAAAGTTGTTCCACTTCTCTCTAGTTAAATTGGCAGAAGGTTAAATCTCTACAAGTTTAGAATGTCCTTGGAAAAACATGTCTGTATATCAAGTGCTTGACAATCAATTGGCTACTGCAGTGGGTATGTAGGTTACCTTGAATACAGCAGAAAATGCTATCCTGAAGTTTTCTACTCTATTCCCTAAAGGATGAAATAGTAAAATAACTGAAAAGGCAAGGGAAATGGCTTATTTGGAATGTGGAGATGACCAAATCAATTACCACAATCTGAAAGCCAGATACAGCAAAGCTTAAAGGTTATTCTAATTGGTTGTTAACCAAACAATAAAAAATGCTTGCAGAGCTCCAATACCTGGAGCTGTTAAGACATATTTTGATGCTGATACATAGTTTGGTGTCTCAAATATAAGAAGTATATTTGCACTTCTCTCAGAATATCCCTATAGGGAAAATGAAATACCAACAAAAAGAAAAAAAAAAACAAACCAGAAGCAACTTTCCTTGATAAATTTAAAAGTGCAAAACATTTGGCTAAATCTACACACAAATTCAAACTGGTCCTCTGTATAATCTTGTATATTTCTTCTCATTAACAGCACTGCATGGATTCTAGCCAGTCATGGGTCTGATTCCTCCCCAAAGGTCACAAATGTAGAAGTCAAATTCTGCAAAAGGCATCTATACTCCCTGGATATTCAAGGGAGAAAAAAAATTCCAGATGCTTCTAGAGTGTCAGTGGTTTAAAGAACCTCTTTTTCTCCAGAGTAGCCTAGGGTGAGTAGTTGACATGTGGACAGCTACTTTGTAAACAGCTAGTGTTGAATAATATGAATCCTACCTGAGAAATTTACCTTCAGAGAGGCTCCTCTCTTCTGCTTTAAATCTACTGCTCACTGTATGTTGACGGCATTTCAATATCTTCTTTCTGTTGTAACTTTCATCAGCCTTGATTTCTTTGTCTTTTCCCACTCGCCCTCTCCTCTTTTATCTCTGATCAGTTGACAGTTTTCTGGGAGCAGAAGTGACCTCTTCTGCATGTCCTCCTCCCTTAGTTGGAAAGTACCCACTCATCTAAACTGTTGTTCCTGTGGCCCACTGTGATCCGTAGGAGCAGGAAGAGCAGCAGGCTAGTTGGTAAAGTTGGATGGCATCATAGGTCAGGCATGGTAAATTGAGAAGTAATCTGTGCGGCACGTACCTTTGCACATTCCTCTTTTAATCCTCTGTACCAACAAATTATGTGCTGTTTCAATGTTTACCTTTCTTTTCTAAGAAAATATATTGCTAAAACAAGGGCCAAGTCAGATGCTCTGATGGAGTATTTTCAAGGGGGATTACCTTGGAGTAGAGTCTGATGCACAGAACATCTTTCAAATGACTGGATGTACATGGATGCTTGGCAATAAGTGATGTCTTGATGAGACATTAATTTACCTGGGATAATATTCTGTCCCACTTGTACCAAGGGTTTATCTGGAAGAAATTTTAAATCTTCCTCAGTGTGGTTACATACTGATCATGGCCTTTTGCTGTCATCTGTGATTAACTGCTACTTTGACTGCAAATATCCATTAAACTGCAATCACAAATACCTGCTTTAATTGCTGAGAGGTGAAAGGAGGATGTTGCTCAAGAAGCTTTCCAGAGGGCAGTTAATAGCTTATCAGCCACCAGTGAGACATCAAATACTGTCCCAGCATAAAATTCTTTGCTGAGATTTTCTAGATTGTCTTTTAAAAGCACATATTTCCCTTAGAGGCTTTCAGGCATACAAGCTTTTCCACTCTGAGTCCAAATCAGCCAGCTACTTACCTTTGTCAGATTGACAAGACCTTCTGAGTTCTGTCTAAAAATACCTACGCACTGCAAAGGAATTTTGATCAGAGTTTGTCCTACTGTTTGGTTTACCTTTATACCTAACAGTCCTATGGATTATATATTTTGTCACAGTTACATAGAAATTATGAAATTACTTACGCTGTACTACAACGTCACAAATTATATCTTGCTTTCATAAAGAGTTTTGGGAGGGAAGGGGATGTCTAGTCTGGAGATATTAGTTGGTCTCCTGGAAGTGTATAGTTGAATTTTAAAATACTTTTTAATTTTTTTTGCAAAAATTGACTAGCTATGATTTGTGTGGCTTTGACTATTCAAGATGATTGATGGGAAGATATGAAGATACAGTAGAACCTGCCATTCAGCATAGTTCTGTACTGTCTTCAATTAGAAACTTCCGTTTTGCTGATAAGTCTGATATAGCAACAACATCTAAGCTGGCAAGCACTTTTGCTGATTTGCTTTACCCACCCTTACTGCATGTCCTTATGTAGCATTATTATACCATCAATGCTTCACTTCTCATTTTGAACTCATTATGAGTTGTAATGGGGCCTATTTACGTATGTAGGACTTTCTACAAATTAACGAAATGAGTTGTATCTCATCAGCTTTCTAATATATATGGTTGAATGAGGATGCCAACTGTTTCTACAGCGACTTTTAAGCCACAAGCAAATATGCCTCCCTTAGATACTCCTTAATTTGCCTAGTATCCTCACTTGCTTTTGAGATGTCCAAGCCGGGATTCACTGTGTAAGTGAATTGGACTCACCAATGAAAACATTTGCATGTAGAAATTGGTGCTTGGGTAAAGCAAGACCTTTTGCTTCAACATCAACTGACACATTATAGTGGGGTAACCAATGCATGTATATTTGCATTTCATTATTTTCTTGTTTTCCTTTCCAGTTGTAGCAATACAGACTTTTATCGGAGTGTGTCATGAAAATGTTTGCTTAACTGGTGATGCATTGCTAATTTAGGCTTTGGAAGTACTTGGACACTCAAATGCTATTCGTTGGAGTACATAAGCAAATCTGTGGATGTTATGGATAAGTATAATGTGAAGGCAAAATAGCAGAGAATGTTTATAATTTTTTATTTTAAATAGATTTACCTGGCTATATGTTGCCATAGAGATACGTAATATTACAAATGATGACTGCATTTATTAGAAATACTAGACATTGAGTACTATAAACTGTTAGGCTCATCCTTGCATGCTTGGATGTGAGATTATGTAAGAGACTGATATATTGGATTAGGCTCCTCATGGATATGTCTTCTGTCTTCCTAGAAAAGAGTTAAGGAGCCAGCAGACATTGCATGTGAAATTTTTTTACACTGATTTAATAAATAAAATAAAATATCAGTAGGAGTCTAAACTTTCTTAGTGTCTTGAAGTGGGACTAATTTATATTGCCAGACTTTTCAGCTGATCGTGTTGTGATAAATTACCACACCTTTAATATAAGAGTAGTGATTTGACTGTAAATGTCAAATGCAAATCACCTACTGCTAGTGTTTTGAAACTGTGTTCCATCAGAAGCTTTACTGAATTACAGCTATCAACCAATTCATAATTGCTAATGAAGGTTAAATTAAGGTTTGGGGAAGCATGTTCAAAAATCGTTCTGCCCATGCTATCACCTCTGCATTCTGTAGCTACATCATGTAATGGATTATGAAGTCCTATGTGAAGGTGGAGGAAGTGAGAAGGTACTGGTAGTGAACTGGGATATACCTCAGAACTAGCACAGTCTCACACAGCTCTTCTGTCCTCCACTTTCCCACCTCTGAGATACCAGTAGATCACTGCTGTAAGTTCTGTATATTACAAATTCTGGGTAAATGGCTGAGTAATCAAACTTTGGAAAGGCTCCGTAAATAAGGAAAGGCTTAAAGGCAAATACAGCACTTACATAAGAAAGAATACTTCTGGGAGATTTTATGCTATGTCATTAGTCTGTCTTTAATCTATTTTCACTTTTTTTAACTAATGTTTGGAAGACACTCTTGGCTCACTGGGCTGTTTTTGTTTTCTGATTGTCACATATATTTTATTTGTTGCCTTAGTTGGACACTCTAAATCAAATAGCCATACCTACATTAATATATTACAAGAAGAGAAGGGTATTTAGATCGTCCAGCTGACCTCAGGTATCACAGTGACCACAGAAGCAATGCTTCTTCCAGCACTTAAAGAATTAATGTAGATCCTACTACTTCCAGCTTACATGTTATACCCCTCACTGAGATTCTGAAAACAGGCTTCTTCCCTTCGTTGCTGGGTTCTCAGAGCAACTCGCCTGGAATAGTTATGGTGTATAAACCCACACTTTAACCCCCAGGAATAGAGATGGACTTGGTTGGCACAGTAGATGGTCATAAATTTTTAAATGTAACATTAAAAACTACATAAAATATTAGTGCCTGGGGTACTATAACTCTGCATCATCTTGCTGTACTTCCATCTGTATATACCTATTTTTACAGCAACTGACTGTAAGGAAAGATTCAGAGACATCTGCAGTGCTAAAATCACAGTGATAACCCAGGAGACTGCTCCCTCAAAATACAAAATATTTTCTTATAAATATTAATCCATTGACAGTAAAAATTGCCAAAATATTTCCAGTCCAACAGCAGCTGTTTGGGGAATTTATTTTGTCTTGTAACAGGCAAAATTAAGGAAATGCAAGATAATATTGTTTCTCTGCATATTTTTATATAGATTTTAATTATATTTTAATACTATGACATTTGGAATAACCTTTACTAAATGTAATTTTTGACTTTTCTGAACAGCGGGTAGTGGTTTTATTCTTACTAATATCAAGCCTATAATTTAGTCATTTCCTTTCCTTTCTATGTTATTTCAGTATTTTCATTTCCTTCACATTACAAAAGATGTAGGCAGATACTAATTTACTGGATGGAGAAATGGGGACTTATGATTTATTTTCACTAAGGCAGTCAATATTAAATTTAGTTCTCAAATGCATAGTTTTGGTTGTCTGATTTTGCACATTAATGCAATCACTTCCCTGTCCCACCCACGTAGTTTTAAGAGTAAAATGACTGAAATCATGTACACATTGCAAACTTGAGAGTTTTGTCTTATTTCTTCATGTTGCGAATAAAGGCTACATTGCTACCCACCTAAATTTCTGGCTAGCTGGTGTAAGTCAGAACAAAATGTTAGCTCTTGACAACCTTGCTAGTGTGATTTTAAGTGCCTTTGACTTCCTCCATTTGGGCCCATTACAAGGGACAAGCTGAGATGAACTACAGAATGCAGATTTCTCAGGTCCCCTTAGAAACTTTCTTAATACTCTTTGTGGGGGAATGTAGGTCCAAAAGCATTAAGCCATTTAAAATGCTATACTTAGAAAGCCTGTTCTCTTCTTCTTTGAAATTCTTGCTACTTCTTACTGTTTTTTATGATTTTTAGTGTATCTTGGAAAATATTGTCACCTGACTGTATGCATGGTACAGTGCATTACTTCAAATAACAATGTTCGATCTCCTCCACCCCAAACACCAGATTCAGTATTTGATCTTTTGTGTAACTAACTTCGGTGTGCTCATGTTTAGCTTTTTGGTTTATACATCTATATACTTATAGATTTAAAGTCATAGAATCATAGAATAATTTAGATTGGAAGGGAGCTGGAGCTCCAGTTCTTTTAAGATTAAACAATGGCACAGATGCAGTGATCAAGCTACTTCCATCTGCAAAGAGCATGTTGGAATTTCAGTTGCAGTAGCAGCTTTGGGCACTACTGCAGTTCTGTCTCACCCTAGCAGAACAGCAAAAGACCAGCTTTTCACGGCAAACGAAATATCAAAGCTAGTTTTACAGAATCACAGAATCTCTTTGGTTGGGAGAGACCTTTAAGATCATCAAGTCCAACATTAACTGAGCACTGCTGGGTTACCACTAAACCATGTCCCTAAGCACCAAATCAACTTGTTTCTAAATACCTCCAAGGATGGTGATTCCAACACTGTCCTGGGCAGCCTGTCCCAATGCCCAGTGACCCTTTCAGTCAAGAACTTCTTCCTAACATCTATCCTAACCTACTCTGGCAAAACTTGCAGCCATTTTCTCTGGTCCTGTCAGTTGTGTTATTTTGTATGTGTGAATTGTCTACTGTCAGACATTGCCTTTTTCATGGAGTTGTTGATTATTTTGTTTCTTTCAATATAGACTATTGTATGAGCCTTTTCACCCTACAGATTGCTTGCAAATTATATTCTATGACTGTTTTTAATTTTTTATTCATGCTGGGATTGCTCAGCTAAGTCAAACAGCTTTAGTTTGTTTCATAACTGGATGACTCCTAAACCCACCAAGAGCTTCTAAGTTAGCAATATGAATAATTTTGCCTGAATACTAATGTGAAGTTTTGTATAAACCGTCATAGCCACTTAACACTTTCCCTGATTTGTGCATACATGAGCACTGCCAGGAAACTGGCTGCTGGTTGCAAATGGCTGAGAAGCATTATCACCACTTTCTCAAGAGCCAGGATGTGACTGGAGTGATGACTGTATGGTGGTACAGTGTTAGACTTGTCATCTGACCTGGAAGATATGGCATAGGAGGTGGTGTGGATGGTGAGGAGAGTGCCATGGCTTCTTGTTAAATCTCTCCTGGGTCATCCTAAAGAGTGCTGAGGATGATTCTTGTGTTATTGCATTATTGCCTTCTAATGAGGTGTCCTTCTTTCCATTCAGTCTTCAGATCCCTAAGGCTCCGATGAATCTTGATGCTGTGTACTTTGGGATACAGTGTACCTGATAATTACACTATTCTGTTCATAATTCTATAGGTTTTCCTGTACAGCATCAGTGAACTTACACTATTTAAAACAGAGCATTTGCTTTTTTTTAATTCTTCGAAAACTGAAAAGGCCCATCCATGAAGAGTGTAGTTGATAATTCATAGGCATTATGTGGATTTTATCCCATATACTTGTATAGTTTACTTTCAAATATATCTTCTAACTTATAGTACTATATAAAATAGTATATATATATTACAATGGGCTCTTCGTTGTCATTTTAGCTTATTTTTGTTTTTAATACAAATTTATCTCCTTTTGAACTACATGGATCAGTTTACAAATATGGGTGGGTGCATCCTGTAAATGAAAGAAAATAAATCATTCATGACAGCTGTAGAGTATTTGCCCATAACAGGTGAAGTCTTTATACTCGAGTCAAGAGAGACAGGGAACGGCTTGAGAGAGTCCAGCACAGAGCCACAAAGATGATGAAGGGAGTGGAACATCTCCCTTGTGAGGAAAGGCTGAAGGAGCTGGGTCTCTTTAGCTTGGAGAAGAGGAGGCTGAGGGGTGACATCATTCATCTTTATAAATATGTCAAGGGGGAGTGTCAGGAGGACAGAGCCAGGCTCTTCTCAGTGATGCCCAATGACAGGACAAGGAACAATGGGTACGAGCTGGAACATAGGAGGTTCCACAAAAGTATTAGAAAAAACTTTTTCACTGTGAGGGTGACAGAGCATTGGAATAGACTGCTCAGGGAGGTTGTGGAGTCTCTTTCTCTGGAGACATTCAAGACCCATCTGGGCACGTTCCTGTGTGACCTGCTGTAGGTGATCCTGCTTTGGCAGGGGGGTTGGACTAGATGATCTTTTGAGGTCCCTTCCGACACCTAACATTCTGTGATTCTGTGTGATTCACTTGAATCTCACGTGTTATATGTTGGGGGAAAGTGGCTGTCACCGTCACAGTAAAGAAGTTTTTCCTCATGTTTAGGTGGAACTTCCTATGTTCAAGTTTGTGCCTGTTACCTCTTGTCCTGTTCCTGGGAACCACTGAAAAAAGACTGGCCCCGTCCTTCTGACACTCACCCTTTAAGTGTTTATAAGCACTGATAAAATCACCCCTCAGTCTTCTCCAGACTAAGAAGGCCAAAGTGCCTCAGCCTTTCCTCATAGGAGAGATGTTCTATCCCTTAATCTTCGTAGCCCTTTGCTGTACCCTCTCCAGAAGTTCCCTGTCCTTCTTGAACTGGGGGGGTCTGGAATTGGACACAGTATTCCAGGTGTTGCCTCACCAGGGCAGAGTAGAGGGTGAGGAGGATGTCTCTTGACCTGCTGGCCACACTCTTCTTGATGCACCCCAGGATGCCATTGGCCTTCTTGGCCATGAGGACATATTGCTGGCTCATGGTCATCCTGTGGTCCACCAGGAATCCTGGGTCTTTTTCCTCAGAGCTGCTTTCCAGCAGATCATCCCCCAACTGATACATGGGGTCTTTCCTCCACAGATGCAGCACCCTACACTTCCCCTTGTTGAATTTCATAAGGTCTGTCTCTCCAGCCTGTCCAGGTCACACTGGATGGCAGCACAGCCTTCTGGTGTGTCAGTCAGCCCTCCCAGTTTTGTGTCATCAACAAACTTGCCGAGGGTACACTCCATACCTTCATCCCGGTCGTTGATGAATATATTGAACAGGACTGGACCCAGTACTGACTCCTGGGGAACCCCACTTGTTACAGACCTCCATCTAGACTCTACGCCTCTACTCACAACCCCTTCTTTGAGCTCTGTCTTTCAGTCAATTTCCAATCCACCCCGCTGTCCATTCATCTAACCTACAATTCCTAATCCTGCATATGAGGATGTTGTGGGAGACGGTACCAAAAGCCTTGCTGAAGTCAAGGTAGACATCATCCACTGCCCTCCCTCATCTATCCGTCCAGTCATGCCATCCTAGAAGGCTGTCAGATTAGTCAGACAAGACTTCCCCTCCATGAATCCATGTTGACTACTTTTGATAATCTTATTTTCCTCCACATGCTTTGACATGATGCCCAGAATGAGCTGTTCCATCATCTTTCCAGGGATGGAGGTGAGGCTGACTGGTCTGTAGTTTCCTGAGTCTTTGTTCTTGCCCTTTTTGAAAACTGGACTGATATTGGCTTTCCTCCAGCCCACAGGCACCTTGTCTGCTCTTCAGGACCTTTCAAAAATGATGGAGAGTGGCCCAGCAATGACTTCCACCAGCTCCCTCAGCACTAGCAGGTGGATCCCATCAGGACCCATGGACTTGTGGATATCCAGTTTACTTAATTGATCTCTATCTTGATCATCCTGAACTAAGGGAATGTCTTCCTTCCTCCAGACTTTGTTGCCTCCACAGTCTGGGACTCCTGAGGGCTGTCTTGAGCAGTAAAGACTGAGGCAAAGTAACTCTGCTTTCCCTGCATCCTCTTTCACCGTGGTCCCTGCCTCATTCAACAGTGGGCCTACATTTTCTCTAGTTTTCCTTTTGCCTCCCATATACTTGAAGAAACCCC
Organism: Trogon surrucura; assembly: GCA_020746105.1. Lineage (NCBI taxonomy): Eukaryota > Metazoa > Chordata > Aves > Trogoniformes > Trogonidae > Trogon > Trogon surrucura. The sequence continues at coordinate 75,028,200 of CM036617.1, forward strand.
TCCTGTTGACCTTTACATCCCTTGCCAGGTTTAATTCCAAGGAGGCCTTGGCTTTCCTCATTTCATCGTTGCATACTCTGACAGTATTCTTGTAATCTTGCAAAGTGGTCAGTCCTTTTTTCCACATACTGTAGACTTCCTTCTGAGGTTTTTCAGAAGCTCCCTGCTCAACCATGCAGCTCTTCTCCTTCCCTTGACTGATTTCTTGCTCTTAGGGGTGCACCAATCCTGAGCTTGGAGGAAGTGGTACTTCAATATCAACTAGCTCTCTTGAGCCTCCCTACCTTCCAGAGCCCTAACCCATGGGATTTCTCCAAGCAGTTTCTTCAAGAGGTCAAAGTTAATCCGCCTGAAGTCCAAGTTTTCAATCTTACTTGGTATTTTGTGCCTCCTACCCATGATCCTGAACCCTATCTTCTCATGGTCGCTACAGCCAAGGCTGCCCCCAACCCCAGAAGAAGACAAAGAGGAGAAGAAATGAAGTTTAGACTTTGCATATTAATTTCATTAATACAGACACTGGGCATACTGAAAGCATTTCCACTTTAAATTTTTTTTTTGTTTTGCTAAAGTGGCCAAAGAAAGTAGATAAAAGCTGATCTTCTGCATGGGCTTTGTGCTTTGCCCAATTGTCTCTAGAGAGCTAACAGTAAACACTAGCTATGCCTCTAAACCATCCTATGAATAAATTCAGGGGTTTTAATATTTTGCATGATTCATATCTCAGTGAAACGACAAGAAATTCCTTATCCACAGTGGACTAATAAATTTACTTTAATTCACCCTACACTAAATTCCCATCTTTAACTGTTTCCCGAAAAAAGTCATCATTATTTTCTAGGAGGCCATTTTCCACCTTTTCAGTGATTCCATTAAAAAAATCAATATCATTAGAGGATATCTGCAATATCCTTTAATTTTGGAAATATTTTCACCCTGTTCTAACTTAAAGAGATGTTTTGATATTACTTTTGTATTGTTACAGGGAGGGATAGCCTACATTAAATTTGTAAGAGACTTGTATATGAACCTTTTGGAAATGAACTTTGTGCACATGAATCAAATTAAGGGCATATTAAATGCTGCAATTAGCAGAGGTAATGGATACCATTTATAAAAAAAAATGTAGGTCAACAGGGTGTTATGTTAGCAAGCTTCCTATATTGGGGATTACCCAGATGCTGCTCTAGACTGCTTTTCACACCTTCAGCATAAAAGTCCATTGATGTTCTTTGGATTCATATCGACTGGAACCCCTCCAGCACTTCATCTTAAAGGCTGGTGGGTGGCTACAGCTGAGTCCTTTTTCAGTTCTTGGTTCCTAGGATTAAAAACATTGTGCTGTGGTTTGCATTACTGCATGCACAGATGTGTAGAGCACCCAGGGATGGGAAACTGATTGTTGCTGGTATCTCCTGAGCTCTGATGTAAAGGGTCAGGAAGCCTCTGAGCATAATCATCACAACAAGGATGTGTTGAAGTCAGTGCTAAAAAGATGCAGTTACAGTTGTAGGTAGGGGAGTCTGTAGAGGCTTATAAGAAAACTAGAGATGGCACTTCCTTTTATTACAGGGAACAGGGTATAACCTGGCTCAGAAGTAACATTGATTTGCATTTTATTGTGCATAACACCAGATGAATGGAGCCACTAAGGACTTCAGTAGTAGCCAGGACATCAGTGAGGAATAACACTCTTTTCAACTAAAGAAATCCAAGACCTCTTGAAAACAGACATCTGAATGTAGTCCAAAAACTTTAGATACCCTAAATTAAATTTTATCACACAGAACTTGATAAATATTTTCATAAGTATGTACTAAATAGTATGACAGTGTTTGAACATTACCTAGTGTCTACTTTGCTGACTGCACCCATGATCAAATGGCTTGGTAAGAGGAATCTTTCTTCTTTTCGACCTCACATTGGCAACAATTCCCTGTCTTGCTTCACATACTTCTAATCATAATGCTTTGCTGCTATCTTTTAAATATTCACAAATTTTTCCTCCCCTCACTTCCAGATGTAGTTTCTTTCAATTATCTGCAGCAGGAAACTTTCCCTGTGCCTCACATCTGAGGGGCAATCGTGTGCTACCTGTCATCTCTCTTGTGACATGTCAGATTTGAAAAATAAAATCCACATATTAAATCCTGTGATTAGTGAGTAGAGCTTAAAACCAATTTGCCCAATTCACTGCTAGGAGGTAGAGCTTACACGTTATCAGATACAGTTTATAATACCGTCTGAAATGTACTTTGAAGGATTTTCATCATTCCCTATGAAGAGAGAGATTTTACAGTATTCTACTCAGGCATTTCTTCTTGGCATCAAAAATGGCATTCAAACAGTAAATAAAGTGATTATGATACACTTGCAAGTGCATTCAGGTAGTAAGGCAGCCATAATGGGAACCAAAGGATGCTTTGAACCCCTAAGGCTCCAAATAATTATTATAAAAGTACATTTATTTCACAGCAGACTTTCTGCAGGAGACACAAAATAGATTTTAAGCTACAGTGAGTACTCTCTTCAAGATCAATGGGACTAGACAAATCTGCTTCATTATTTTGTTTAAATTTGTCCTTTAATCGGTCACCTGCTCATGGGGAGGACAACATTCTGGTGAATAATATTAATTCACCTCCTGTTGAATTTTCCTTTGATTTCCTAAGTGGATGCCTCCTCTGTCTTTTGACCACAGAGATCAGTGAAACATCATCCAAAGGAAAGGCAGCCATTAAATGCATGTGCAATTCTTAACATTTTTCCTTTCAACCATCCTGCTTCTAACTCTGTTTTTGTTTTTCCTAAAAAAATCACAATATGAGATGTAAAGTACAATCCCATTTCTAACACCTTGGACAAATTACTCACTTTCTGCACTCATCCATTCTCTTAGCCTCTTTAAGATATGGCACATCATGATTCCCTACAGAAACATGCTATGGAGAAGGAAGCTTGGCCATGCCATTCGTACAGATTATCAGACAGGATTTACAGTTATGCCAACTAAGAATTCACTTGAAATATCTTTTTCTGCCCTTAAAATAAGCAAAACCCAGCTATTCATTTTTACTTTTCCCCTCTTTTCCTTAACTGATCCTCACGAACATAAATTTGATTAACTCCCTGATGCCTGGAAAATCTGAGGGGAAACAAAAGGTAAAACTCGTACATTTGGAAGATATCTCTTCCTGTGGTCAAAAAACTGGAGATCTCAGTAAAAGAGATTTCCCAGTTCTTGAAAGGATCAAAGTCTGAGTAGAGACAACCTTACCTTAGCAAACCTCCTCCTGTGGTACGACACAGCACCTGAGAAGTTCCCGTGCTTCACTTCCCAAAAGTCTACAACCAAAGAGCAGCAGCTCATACCAAGAAGTCTTAGCCACACCTCCTCTCCCCCGCTGCCTGCTATGTCAAGAGAAAATATCTCATTAGCTGTGTCATAACATTCAGAAGACACCTTCTGCCTAATCCTCAGCAGCTGAGCTTATGTTGTGAGGGAGGTGTACTCTGCACCAGACCCCTTCTCCCATCAAGCCAAGTGGGAGACCTACTTACCATAGTTGTCATCCTTACATGTACCTCGGTTTCATTCCAAAGAAAGTGGAAGTCGTGAAGCTATGACCTAGACTAGACTTATGACTAGACCTCATCTTGTTGTGCAGTTGTAATGTGGCCAGTCTGAATTGCTGGGGACCAGACAGTCGAGGGCACCATGGGTAATAACAAACTCTTGTGCCCTCACTTTAAATGAGGTTTTGTCACTTACTTTGATTTCATACTATTTTACACAACATCTATGGTAACATAAGGCAGAGATTTCTCAGAAGTCTCTAGTTCCAGACGTGAATGGAACACTGCATAAATACAAGCTTCTGAATACATGCTCTACCATGATATTTAGGCAGTTCTTTAATACAGGCCAGTTGGCTAGCAAATGGCCTCATCAGCCAGCACAGAAGAGCTCTGAAGGGTTGCAGGATGTAAGCTCCATTAGTATCCACCATTGTCCTGGAATTAACTCGCCCTGGGTGTTATTTCGTCCAGTATGTAATAATTCACTCTGAGTTAATTTGTACAATTAGCTCAGGCTCAGTTTAAAAAAAAACAACAAGAAAACCCACAAAATCCTTTCCCCTTTTGGTATCCCAGATACACACTGGTACAGGGAATATGGTTCCATAAATGGTCTGAGCCAGATCAGGAACTGCTTTTAGTCTATACCGAGTATACCTTTCCATGTCTTCATCAGGAGTGTTACAGTAATCTCTCTGCCAAGAGCAAACTTGTTATCTTTTTGCCAGCAGCAAAGGAGGTGTGTCCATTGCCAGCTAAAAGCCGTTTTCCCAGATGGTTAGAAAAGCTTTCATATCAAATACTGGTAACACAGCAGATGGGTGATATCCAGGGATAACTCCAGACTTAGACCTGCTGTCATGCTAAAATGCAGCTACCTCTCATGGTTAGCCAACATTGCATAACTTCCTTCACTCAAGTCTTCTTTTATGTATCTAAAAATGATGTTATATTAAGAGCAGGTGAAATTTTTCTGTGGGTATCTAATCCTTTCCTCCTCCTCCATTTTGTGGTTACCATCCTTCTGCTGCAGTGGACATAAGCTGCAAAGTCTGGTTCTAGTTCAGGGCTGGATTTCCACACTGCAGAGGTGTTATGTACTGTTGCGGGTGAGAGTTGGGCCGGCCACTAAACGCAAAAAGACGCACTCTAACCCCCTCTTCCCCCCCAAATGAGAGGGAAAAGGGAATGAGGCAGAGAGACTTACAGGTTAGAGAAGAAAAATCAGAACAGCTTTAATGAAATAATGGAAATAATAGTGAAATTACAAAAATAAAGAACTGCATACAACTATATATAAGCCTGATATCGAACTGGACTCCCTCCCCTCACAGCAATCCCCACTGGTGCTGCAGAGCAGGAGGCACTGGGGAAGCCCCAGGCTCAGTGATAGCAGGGAGCTGGATACAGGGAGCTGGATTTGGGAACGCAGGATACAGATCAAAAGCAGGAGGTCAGATGGAGTTCTTCCTGGATGCCGACCATTGCAGAAACAGGGCAAAGAAGAAAAAAAAAGGGATGAAACTTTCATGATCACTCAATTTATACTAAATATGACGTATATGGAATGGAATGCTCTTGTTGGTCACCTGTCCTGTCTATTACCCCCTGGAAGTGCAACCTTTTACTTCCTTGTGACCCCTCTTACTACCCGGCAACCCCAGCGTGGCACACAAGAGCCAGCAGTGGCCTTGGTCACTGTAGGAATAAGTATCAGCAAGAGCCTTTCTGCATCCCAGTCCCAGGCAGTGACTGTAAACATCAGGTGTTATCACTGCCTGTAGCACACACTGTCTGCAAAAACACACTGCTGACTTCAGAACGTGCAGCCTTTTAGAAGAGACTAAACTGGAAAGTAAAAATCACTAAACAGGACTGGAGTTTTTAGCTAAAACCAGGACACATACTTCTCCCCCAAACCATCTCTCTCAGCGATCAGGAATAAACTGCATTGTGTTTCTGTTGGTTAAGAAGCACTATTTTCAAGCTTCTACCAATCACTGTGGACTAAAAAGCTGTTTTAACAGAACAGCGTGCAAAGCATTAGCAGCATTTGAAAGTTAGGCTCCTGAGACTACTGTTTTTGTGAATCGTGAGAAGCTTCTGATGTTTATGTTGCAAAATGCTGTGGGGTAAAAAAAAAAGCAAATCCTGCAAAATGCAGTTCCTGGGAGAACAGGACACCATGGTGCTGGTGGCTCACCACCATGAAAGCAACAATTCGACCTGAAGTTTGGTCATTTGGGGAAGTTTGTTCATTTGGGGAAGTTTGTTCCATGGTTAGTCTTTCAAACTCAGGTTCCTGTGGGGCCACCTGTGCCCAAGGCTTGCAGCTCAACTGGTTTAAGAATGACTCTTGTTTTTTTCCATATCATGTTTCTCCAACCTCTCAAAAGTGATATGAAGCAGATAGAAGAAAGCGTGTGCATGTTTATGAGTGCGTGAGTGCACAAATGTCTGTTGAAATGCTTTTTTTTACAAAGAGCTTGTAAAAAGAAACATGAGGATTTGTTTATTAGCATAATAAAAATCTCTTTCTCCTAATAAACTGACTGATTTAGGAATAATAATGTTCTGTTAGATCATTTTGTGTAGAGTAAACTTGATTCATTTACTGTTTTGGCAGCACGTACAGTGTATTGCTGTCACTAATTTCTTTTGTCATAGCATGTTAAACAGTATGCTACAGTAAGCAAAATAATTCTATACCCAAGAAGCTCTTTCTGTGAAATGCTGAAATTCAGCTGCTCAGGAAGTATGTCTTAGAAGTCTCCACTAATTTCTACAGTTCTTTTGGTACACTAAATTTTAGCTCTCTATTCCTTTTTAATTTCCTTCATTGTCTTCTCTGTTGTAACACAAGCAGTGCTCTTTATGTTTCATTGCTATTCATCTTTATCATTAGACAAAAGCACATGATTGCACTTAAAAAACTCCAGAAGAGCACTACAAATATGACCATGTGTACAAGAATAAAACCAAAGAGCCTGAGAAATTCAAAACTGCAGCAGCCTTAAAGAGAGACAATATCACAACAGAGTATAGAAAGCTCGTATCAGTTCTAGAGAGCTGGAAAATCCAGTAGCTCCAGCAAGCTGTTGTGAGTCAGTGCAAGGTATTAGTATTGAGACTACTAAAAATAAATAAAGAATGAAAAACATGACTGTGAATCACTGTTTTGAGTGAAGTAATCTAGATTTAGCAAGTCTAGCTAACATGCCTGTAAACTCAGCTGATTTGGTAACGTCTGGGATAACACCATCTACATTGTGATTTGACAATTCATATTCACATAATGCATAACATTTTTTGACTCTGTGGCTTTTTTGGTTTTTTCCTCCTGCTGGCTTAACATTGATTATTTCATTTAACCTTTCAAGAAACATGTTTCACCATGCAGATGTAGCTTACCTTGGAAGTGTTATATGATCTTTGATCTTGTGTTTCCTTAGCTGCTGGCCTCTTTCCTAGGTCTCTAACGTCTGTTAAAACTAAGCTGGGAGAACAAGGTGCCTGTGGGCTCAAAGGAGAACATGCTGAAAGGGTGAATTTCTTTTCCACATTGCTAGGCTTCACTCAAACTAAAAAACCCACGAAACCATAAAGCTTCTGTTACCAGTTTTAATGATGCAGATAAAGGGATGGTCTATTCATCATTCCAGGCATTCAAGGCATTCATTTGTTGAGAGAAACCTTGAGCTGCAAAATGTGAAAAGCCCTGGAAAGAAAATCTAACAGAATAAAGACAAAGAACTCGTCTAACATTGTGACAGAATAGGAAAGGTCAGGTGTGAATTCAAAGATAAGGAAAAGAACAAGCCTCACAGGTAAAGGAGAGAATAGAAAAAGCTTAAAGTTACGAAAAAAAAGCCCTGTAAAGAGCACTCAACTCAAAAGCTCAACAAACACCGGACAGAATAATCCCCCTGTAGGCTCAAGATGTGGATAATTACTCCTATCATCAAAATGATAAACTTCTTAGTAGCTGTACACCTTGATGGAAGCCGCCAAGCATCAGAAGAAGCAAGTAATCAGCATCTAAAATTCTTGAAACTCTGATGCTTGCCTGCATTTAAATTTAGTGAGGAGCCTGAAGGACTGTCTCTGAATCTGAAAGAGATGAGATCTCGCTTTTTTCACAGCTAACAATAATAGCTGCTGAACCAGACCCTTCTCTGAGCCTACATTGGTTTCTATGTGCCACAGTAATGCTTGTTCTGCAGTATGGCTACCTGTTTAAAATGCCTGATGTGCCTGTATTAGTTAACACACGGTTGTGTGTAAATTACTGTAATTGCCTTCTGCTGTAGCTTCTGGTGCTGCGTCAGCAGTATCATCGTACCACTGAGCGTAAATTTGCAGTAGTGCAAATCCCTGATGGTAAATTGGGTATGGCTATTTGAAAGTTTGGAAAAAAGAATTAAGGATGTCAAATCTTGGTAAGCAGAAAATATCCAGATCTCTATTTTTTCCTCCAAAGCAGCAATAATCCCAAGTGAGCCATATGCTGCACTGGGCTTGGTTTTGCTTATTTGTTTGCATGCTTTTTGTTATGCAGTGGCAATACTTCCGTCAATCTCAATGATAATTAGAAAGGAATGGTTATTGATGCTGTGCTGAAGTAAGATGTGCCTGTTTATCAGGACAAATGGCAGAAGCAATGGACCTCCTGCTTCGTGTGCGCTGGGGGAAAGCCATGACTTTTTCTCTTCAGTTTGTGTCTGAGGATAGTCAGGCTTTAGAAACAAAGCTTGTTGCACAATTATCAATCCTCATGCTTAATTATAATGCAGTTGAACTTGTTTTATTCTTCACCTTTATAAGTAACCATCCAAATCACTTCCTATATGTTTTCCTCTTCTTCTCTAGTAATTTTTTTTTTCAACAGCAATAGCTGGTGCAGGTCTGAAATGTCTGTAAATCAGAGTTGTCCACTGAGAGAGCAGAGGGAAATGACCTGAGAGCTTTTCAAACCGTTTCAGGGTGATCTCCTCTGACTACAATGTAGTATTTCAGCCTGCACCTCTGACCTACTACACACAGTTTAATCTACTAACAGCAGGGATTAATTAACTTGCACAAGCTAAAATGTCTTCCCACACACTTTGGTAGGGTATTGTCTGAGCCGGAGAAATGTTCTGTAATTTACCTGAACACAAAGCTGGATATAGGCATGTTTTTGAAATTCTTGCTCAGATAAGGGAGCAGTCTGGAAGCTGGATAGATGTTTTATTTGTCTTGTTCTTTGGTATATTTAATGAAAATAAACCTATTTGCTAAGCAAATGGCAAGTGTTTGCCTTTCTTTTTAATAGGATTTTCTTTCCTTACCATATCTGATTGGAGGTGAGGGAGGACTTTGTGGTGCATTTTTTGATTTTTTTTTAATGTAATTTTTTGTCTCAGTAGTGTAAAAATGAAAGCATCAAATCATCACGTTATGCAACCCTTGACAGCCGCACCCTAATGGTGAAGCTCCTGTCCTGTGTGGCAGTGAAGACCCTCACAGCTCATCATCTGCCTTAATCCTAAACTCTGAGCTGTGTGGTCGGGCGCCTTACAGGATGCTTGGGAAGAGGTTGCTCAAGCTGAGAGGGAGCTTCCTAAATCACTTAAGGAAGAAATACAAAGAAAAAGGGTTAAAAGAACCAAGAACTGAAAGAGGTCACCTGGTGTTGGGGTGACAGATACAAAATCTTTCCATTAGTCATTCATAGTTAAGTCAATTCTGTGCTTCTCCACCTCATTTTTGAGAATATGAGAGTGCTCAAGGTCAGTGATAGAATAACCAACGATGTATCTTTGCACACTGACCTGGAACAGGAGGAGACTTGAGCTCTATGGGTATAGCGTTCCTAATCTTTTTAGCTCCCTGAAGCTTTTTGACATGTTACTGTTTGTCATAGTATGTACCCAGACTTCAAAGCTCAAACCAGACTGTCCTGTAGTCATAAATGGTAGCCACATTTCTGTAATTGTACTGTTCCACCAACAATCTTCTTTCTACCTTGTCCATCACTGTAATTCATCTAAATTCCTAGCCTTGCTTCCTGGGATTTTCTTGAGCTCTGCTGAAGTTGTGCCCTGCCTTTAATTTGATTTAGATAACAAGGAAATACTTTTTCATGGCTTCAGCTACACAAAGCAGAATTCCAAAAGGTGATCTTTTTCCTACCTTATTTCCATTGATGAACCCACACAAACTTTGAAAGCTAACAGCAGTTTGTTCTTTCTTAGCATTACCCTCACTCGCAAGTCAATGAAAGATGACTTGGGGACCTGAGACCTTGCTGCTTGGAAAACTTCCCATCTTGGATTTTGGAGGCAGACCACGTGCTCTGATATTCACATGCCCTACAGGAGGGAGACTAATAACGCTGAGAATATTTTCCAGCAGCTTGACTGATGGAGGTGTCAGTGACCAGCTGAGCTCAACACAGGGCTCTGTGTGCTCCCAAGGGCCAATTCCATAGCTCACATTAGGACTCAGCTGTCCTTAACTGTGCTTCCATGCATGATATGAATGATTCAGACTGAAACATAAAGTATTTGAAAATTAATATAAAGCTCAAGAAATGCGTCATAGGTTTACACACAAAGTATTCACCTCAGAGGTAGGTGTTGTCGGCAAATGTCTGAAGTTCAGGCAGCCATGTATTCTGAAGTGTCTCTAAATCTTTTGGTTTAGAGCTGTCTTAGTGTAATTTTGTTCCTAGGGAGTTTTACAGGTGGATTAGGGAGAGGTCTGCAAGTAGTCTATACCAGCCTGATGTGAGCTGGTTTTGAGTCGAAACTCTGCAGATGTATAGCTTCTCATCCTGTCTTTTGGTTAATAATCTTGGCATTGAGTTCAGGCAGAGTGTGCTAGCATTGCCTACAAAAGTATGTGTAGATGTACTGAAAATATGAGAGAAAGCTACAATAGGACTGTTTATTATTTTAGATCTTTACACTGAGAATATAACTGTGGTTTTATTCAATTTTTAAGACAGAGGAAGGAAAGGAGAGACACCATAGTATATGAATGTCCTACTGATGAAAGTACTTTGTGAGTAGAGTTTTGAATCTAGTTTTCTCATATTCCAGTTTGGGACTCTTATAGGTCAATATATGCAGGTGTTGTGGTTTTCATTGTCTTTTACACTGGATCTTAGGCAAGCTCTAAAACTGTTCATGGGCGTGCAAATTTAGAAATGGGAAAGCAAGATTATTCTCTTCCTTGGTTTCTGTTGAAATATGTGAAGTTTATTCCTAATGTGGGAATAACATGAGAGAAAGGACTTTATAACCAGAATTCAAATACTGTGTTTGATTAAGGTTTTTTCTGGTCCTCCTTCTTAGAGTCTGTGTTAGCATAGGGCTCAGACTGACTCTTGATCCCTATGATCTGTCTTGCCTCCACCTTGGCTTTTTCACTTGTGCTCAATCTGAATTAAATCTATTGGCAGCCTTCTCTCTCATGCAGGCAGAGAGACCGGCTCCAGTTTTAGTGATGTTCTGAAAGCATTTGAGAGGCAACTGGTGTTCTTGGGGGGAGAGAGGAGGAAATAGGAAAAGATTCACTATAATAAATAAATATCCTCTCTTCCCCTTCTCTTCAGTTCATTACTGAGGAAGTTAAACTCCTATCTCTACAACCTTGCATCTCATAACTCAATTATACCCTTATTGTGTTGTGTAGAGGCCTCCACAAAGCCCTCTGGTGTTCTGTGATCCATAATAATTACAGAGACAGTGGCAAAGAAATAGGCCAACAGGTTCAACAGGCCAAAGTACTGTGCAGCATCCCTTTCACAGGCTGTAGTTTTTATTTGTCAGATGTCTGTCTGTCAAATTCTTGCTGGTATGAAATACTGAAAGGTACAGGTCAGAAGTTGCATATTATTTGTTTGCCCAGAGAGCCTTGTAAGAGACTAACACATTAACGGAAAAAGAAAAAAAAATAAAAGGTAGGAAATTTGCCATCTTTTTGGAGAGAGACAAGCAAAAGAACTGCTCATGAGAACTGAAGGAGCAGGAAGACACAACAAAGAAAAAATCGTACTTGCTAGTCTCATTTAAAGGTGAGAGAAACATCAAAAAAGCAACTGACTGGAAAGACGCCCACAATCATCCTGGGTAAGCTTACCAGAACAGTTGAAAAAGTAGCATTATAAGAATCCTCCTCCATCATCTCTTTTTCCTTTTTTATTAACTAAACAAGTGAACCGGAATTATCTTCAGCCACTTTCATTATTTTGTTATGAGTTCTGTGTTTTAATACAGGAGAGATAAACACATAATAGATTTTATGTAAATAGTGGTTGCTAATGATGCTGTCAAGAGACTGGAAAGCAGGAAATGGGAGGAGTTGACGAACAGGAGAGGTTAATTGAAGGTGTTGTGCAAAGCTGGTCTCAGACATGGCTCCTGGGTGAGGAGACTGTTGTGTTCCTGCAGTTCTTCCAGGCCATGGATATATCTGATTGTTTGATTAAAGGCCACTGTACTGCAATAAAATGTGAGGATTAACACACCTAAGAAATGATAGGAAATATACTGAAGACTTCTGCCAACTGGGATCAGTGAAATTCATGGCCAAGGACAATATACTTAAACAGCTCTCTTTGTGTCAACCAGGTGATGTCAAGGCCTTCTTCCCTGTCGGATACAGGAGGTTTGTGGTGTTCCTTGTCTTGTTCTTCCTCCATGGGAGCTCCTTTGAGCCTTACCCTTCTATCAGATTTTATCATTTGTTGCATGTTTTTTCCTTCACATGAATGTGTCTTATCAACCATGCTGATATTCTCTGAGGCCCCAAACTAGTATATGCCTGGGGCAGAGTAGCATCTGAATGGAGCATATGATACAGAGAAATATTACCAAGGCATGCTTATTGAGATACATAAACTGTGTCTAAATAGAGCAGTGGAGCTACAGAGTTAGAGAATATTTCAAAAATTAGGGACATGATGTATAAAAGCTGAATTAATATTTGGGAATCCTTGTAAGTGTTGTAGTTCATTGGCAATAGATATATGAAATGACCCAGAACTACTTAGTTTTATACTATGAAATGGAACTTTACTATCTACCAAAAATAAGGCTTTGGTAAATATTAATATGGAGGTCAAAATGTGAGAAATTAAGAAGCTGAAAGAGATTGAAAGGATTCTGTTCCTAGACAGGTATTTCTGTATTGATACAGACACGCTGACTGAAACTTAGTTTCTGGAGAGCAAATGGATTATCTGGCAGTTAAAATAGATAGATTTTATTTTCCTGATTTATTAAATTACTAAAACCAAAAAATGTTGATATAACTCAGACAGAAACTACTCCAATGTTACTGGTAACCCCAGTGGGATTGGTTATTTTCATGTATCAGTTCTCAGTAACACTTGTTGTCTTGGCATAAACCGTGAATGGACAAGAAGAGTCATCAGCATTGAAGAGTATGGAGGTGAGGTCGATTACATATTTATATGTATGTTGAATAAAGTATTATGTAAGTAACTATTATGACTGAACTAATTAGAAATAATTCAGCTGCATCTGAGTAAATTCATAATGGTATTAGATAAGTAGAAAAGTATTATTCTCATCAAAATCCAGCCCTTATTGAAGAAAGTTGTAGCTGAATTTCTAGAAGAAATTGTGCTGCTATCAGGTACAGAAAAGTGAGATGAAAACAGTGGCTGTGCCTCAGTGATTTATTATTTTTTCCACTTGCTCTTGGCTGTCAGGTCTTTGTAAGTAAAGCCAGCACTGCTCAGAGTGTTCTGTTTGTCCAAGATGTCTTGAAAAATGGTATTAAACAAAGTTTCTGTACCATTGTATGTATCAGAGGTAGCATTATTTTCTTCACCATTATTATTGGCCATTTGGACACCTGTGCTATGTTTCTAAGTGGGGAAAGATGGATAGAGTGTCTCTGTAGTAGAAAAGTTGGTGGTATCTCATTTTGGTGCGTTGTAAATGTGATTTGTGTTCACAAACATACTGGTTCTGAAATTAGATGGTCAGACAGCATTAATGTATTTTTTCCTAATTTATATGTGGTTTCTAGGAATTAATTCAATTCCCAGAACAGAATCTGCTAATGTACATGAACTTTGGTCCCAAGAAAAGCTAAGCCTGTTTGACTCAGCAAGCTGCTGCGTTTTTTATCCCAATTAGTGCACAGCTGGGCTCCACTATTTAGCAGGGTGGAGGTGGGTGGTTTTTTCAGTTAACCTGTTTGACTTTCCTCTGAAACAGGCTAAAAATGTTCTTACAGTTGGCTGCAACAGAGAGGTGGCATGAGGAGCTGATCCTTACTGAACCTCAAGCATCCCACCTCAGATTCCTGATGTTGCATGTCAGCATTCTTGCTCACCACTTGGTAGCCAGTGTTTGTACTTCCCTGCAATAGCTATGATCCTTTCTTAACATTGCATCCTAGAAGATCCCAGTCTGTGATCTGGGATGAGCAGCAGCCCCAGCTTGGAGCGTTGTCAGCGGAATGTCATCCAAGAGGCACCTTCTACACCTACACCCACCCAACCATAGAGGATCCTCCCCAGGCCCAGCTTCTATTTCCATGCTTTTGAGGCTATGTGAACAGTGACACTTAGTGGCAAGAGCCAGAACTATACCTTCAGGTGTACAGGCTGTGTTTGATACAAGAAGTAAATTATGAAGTTGTAACATATCTAATTGGCTAATATATGTAATCAATCAGAAAGCTCTACAGTAGCCATTCAGCTTGGCTTCCCAGTGGATTAATTCGTGGGCTAGTTAAACTCTCTTACAAATGGGATAAAAAATGAAGGGAAAAAAAGAACACTAACTTCTGAGTTTGAGTAATGTTAATTAATATAGGTGATGGTGTATGCATTCTCTCTATGCTGCACATTAAAATTATTTGGTCCTAGTACCCGAAAAAACTCATGAACCGCTGGTAAAGAAATCAGGTTCAGTTACTTCTATATCCTTTTCAGTTCTCTCTGCCCTTTCTAGTTCATCTGCCCTCTTTTACCCTTTAAAGATAGTGGTTTTATTGGCTATGTTATTTCTAGATAAGATAATAGTTGGACAAGTATATTGATGAACTTGTACTTACAGAAGTGGAAGGATGGACTTCCAAGATGCTGTCTTCCGTTATTCCTCTGAAGACTTGTATTTTTTTCCCCTTTTCTTCTTTATTTTTCATATTGCCTCTTGCTTAGTGTTGCCATTTTCCAGCGTGTCTTAAAGCAATGCCACTGCTGAACAATTCTTTTATAAGAAAAAATAAAGTGATGTCAGTGACGTATCTCAAAGAAGAGGTCCAGCCATTTACTTGTGGTCGTGATTTCTCCCTGCATAAATGGAAATATTCTCGTTGTTGAGTACAGATCAGCTACAAAAAGTGGGGAATTGCCTTGGACATTACATTGCATACAAGGCGATGTGATCAGTGCTGTCCTGTGCACTGTAAAGTACCATGTCTCGCTACATCACTGCAAAGCTACATGGCCTGAGGGGTATCCTGATGCAAAGAACAAGATGACTGAGGATAAGATAGAGACCTTCCATTTGGCAGGCAGTGCTGCTAGCTACCTGCAACAGCTAATAATAGTTATTATTTTTGGTCTCTGCCATGAGTGACACAGAGTGAAAAACAGCCCATAGAGGATCTGGATACTGGGTATTATTTAAAAACCAGCAAGATTATATTTGATTGTCTCATGCAATCGCGTGCAACCCCCCAGCACTGTATTCAACAGGTCTCAGCTTCCCTCCCCAGCAGGGAGGTGGTTGCTGGTCTGGGAAGGTGGGGCAGAAAGTGGTGTCACTTTGTGCTGTGCAGCTCCTCAGCTGTTAGTGACCTCCCTCAGCTCTCAGTGGCCAGGTGCCCCCAGCATTTGTTTCCACACAGGCCTCTGATCTCCAGGACCTTCCACCACCTCCAAGATTTTTCCTCCACTGAGGATCTTCACCTTTTAACCCTTCTTTTAGCTGCTGGCCCCCAATTTTTCCAAAATGACAGGGCATGATCAGCTTCTCAATTGGCAGTACTGTCTCATGTTCCTTCATTAGTTGGATGATTCAGTATACAGAACTTCTTTTTAGACCTGGTGTTATCAAAATTTACAAGCTCACACAGGCTGTGCACCACAAGTTGCACACATGTACTTGAGAGTTCATAAAGTTCAGTTTTGAACATTTACCTTCCTGTCCATATATCCAATTATCTGTTGTCTCTAAATATTCAAAGTCTCAAAGCACAATTTTAATTTTATTTAGAGATATGCTATCCACTTGCCTTTGAGCTACAGGTATCTCAGCTCTTGACAGATCTATTGGAGCACGTTCAGAGGAGGGCCACAAAGATGATCCGGGGCTGGAGCACCTCTGCTACGAGGACAGGCTGCGGGAGCTGGGATTGTTCAGTTTTGAAAAGAGAAGACTTCAGTGGGACCTAATAGCTGCCTCCCAATACCTGAAGGGAACCTACAGGAAGGCTGGGGAGGGACTTTTTACAAGAGTGTCCACTGATAGGACAAGGGGAAATGGGTTTAAGCTGAAGGAGAATAGATTTAGATTAGATCTTAGGAAGAAATTCTTCAGTACGAGAGTGGCAAGACTTTGGAATAAATTGCCCGGAGATGTTGTGGCTGCCCCCTCCCTGGAGGTGTTCAAGGCCAAGTTGGACAGAGTCTTGACTAGCCTGATCTAGTTGAGAGACGTCCCTGCCCATGACAGGGAGGTTGGATTAGATGATCCCTAAGGTCCCTTCCAGCCTAGGCCATTCTATGATTCTGTGATTCTATGATCTTTCTGAATTCCCAGTTCTGGAGTTTGTTAGGTTCCCAGGAACTTTTGATTTGTAACTTTCTGGAGATTTCTGAAATTGCTATGAGAACAGTCTGGTTTGGCTGAGGTGAGAACAATAAGATGCAAAATCATACTGGTTTCCTTCTGGGGCAGGTGAATGCCCCTATAATATTTAATACAAACACTTCTCTGTGAAGAAGTGACATAAATGTACATAAATGTACATTTCAGGGAAAAGTGAAAATAAAACCATGTGGAAAGCAGATGTCTAGCTTTCTGCAAAAAAAAAGACATTTAATTCCTTTCTAACAAAACATATGTTTTGCTCTTGGGATTTTACTGGAGATGGAAGAAAAAGGATCTGAATCACAAAATCATGATGACTCATTCACATTACGTTATCCTGAATGTTCAGACATGCTTGGAGAAAATGCTTATCTAGGGCATGAAGAAGACTAGTCAAATATTATATTGAATTTTATGACTTGTAGTGATCCTAACAATAAATAGTGATTTGATACAAATCATTCATTACCAGAGTAGGTATTTCTCCAACTAGAACTCCAAATAACACATGTGAAAGCAGAGGCAAGGAATACTGCAAGGTAGGGGAAAGGATAATCATGCTGTTTCATAGTTTCTTTTGCCAGGATTATTAAAAAAATCAAAACCAGAAGCACTAGAAGTGGCACTAATCTTCTAGAGGTGATTTTCTTAATCTTTTTTGAAAATCAAAGTCATTTAGTATATCTCTCGTCACAACCACAACAGGGAGGTATCACAAATCACTGGTTAGTTTGGAAAAAAACTATAGCTTTTAAGTAAAATTAATTATTGTTTCAAAGGAATAGCAATGAAAACAGCAGAGCTACTTAAATGAGTTCAGAAGGAACAGTGTTCTGTGGAATTACATGGGGTTTTTGTAATCACAAATGGTAATTTATTTGGAATTAAGAAACAGGAAACTAGAAAAGAAGTTCCAAGTTATGTAACAATGCCATTTTCCCCCCTGCTATTTGCTTTAAAGAAAACTTGCTTAGTTCCTTTGTTCTAAAGCCAGCTTCAGCTATAGTTTTGTCTAGTGTGTATCTGAGAAACTCATAATGTAGAATTATTAAATGAACTGGAATGGGGCCTCTGGAGGTCATCTAGTCCAACCCACCATTCAAAGCTGGGACAACTTACATCAGGTTGCTCGAGCTATTGTCCTCTCAAATACTTAACATTTCCAATAAGCTGTCTTTGCAGACTGTTCCAGTGCTTGACACTCCCATGGTTGTTCTAATATCTAACCAGAAACTTCCTTGCTGCATCTTGTACCTGTTTCTTCTTGTCCTAGAACCATAGTCCTCTCAGAAGAATCTGGCTCCATTTTCTCCAAAACCTGCCATTCACAGGAGTCATTAAAACACTTCACTTTGCCTAAAGAAAATCTTTCCACCAATAAAAACAAAAAATGGAAAGATTTCTTCTGGATTTCTGTGAGACTCTTTTCCTTTCAGCATACCTCTGGGTAAAAAGGTCTTTTTTTTTTTTATGTGTTATGTAACCCTAATGACTTAGCAAGGAATGAAGTTAACACAAGTCCTGAAACAACAATAAGCTTCTAAACGTGTAGACTTTGTTAAAAAGCACTAAACTGGTAGTACAAAGCCATATTTGGAAAAAGAACTTTAAATGTAAACATTTTCATCTTGAAGAGACATTTTCTATTTCCGAATATTTCTAAAAATGCTCAGTCTTGGAAGGGGTAGAAATGTGATAATATTAAATTATTCTTTTTTTTTTCCTTTCTCTTTATGCTGTATATATTTTAACAGAAGAATGAGTACAGTTAAATGATTCATCATCCCTCATTCTTTTGATGCTGAACTGTTTCACAAGTGCAGTTTCTTAATAAATTTTACAAGGTAAAATCTGAGAGCCACTATATGTTTTGAGTTCCTGACCATAGAAGGATCAATGTTAGATTCTTGCTGCTCAACAAAACAGCACTATTTTTCAGCTCTGATCTTAGCATCTGTGTTTACTCTGTGCAGTCTTTCACTGAAACACCACATTGCTCTCACTTCCAGGTATTCCAGTAATTGTGCCTTCAAAGCGCAGCACCAGGGCTTGATGTGATTGCCTGTTGTGATCTTTGATTATGATGGAAGTGTGTTTCCAGCTACATCACCCCATTGCAGGCAAATTCGATTGCAGTTGGAGGGAGATCTGCCATCCCTTGCCCGTCATTTGCTATTGTCCTCTTTCCTTGAGTTCAACCTGTTGATGTTCTGATTGCCAAAGGCGTATCATTTGATTCTGAAAAGCCTCCTCCCCAGTGAACGCCTCGGGGTATTTTCAGCTCTATTTAGATTTGTGCATTACAGTTCTAAATTGCTACTTTGGGCTCTATTAAAACAGTTTTCAAAAAGAAAATGTCAGTGTGCACAAACAGGTAATTGAAAATAGCACTGCCTAGGAACAAATACGGTTCTCCTGCAGATTTCCTTAGCTTTTGTTTAAAAGCACAGCATTAGTATTATGCTAGTGGGTTGGTTTTTTTTTTATTTGGTACAAGTGCTAATCATAGTAAAATGTCGTTGGCTTCGGCAGCTGTATAATACTTGTTAACATATCCATTTGTGCAAGAACAAATGATCTGTAGGAATTGTGGTGCACACAACTAAGAAATCCCAGGCAGTAGTCCATTAATGTCAGGACTGCAGTTCCCATTAACTTATGAAAGCTCATTATTATTTTACAATATAAAATAATGCACATAAAAAAAGCATGCACATTCAGCTTATAGTATTCTAATGTCGTCTGTGAGTGGTAAAATACTCAATATTCAGCATCCTATAATAATAAACTATTTTTATTCTGGAGTCACAATAACAAATCTTTCAACTCCGACAATCTGTATAGACTGTAAGACAGTATCTTGATGTCTTGTGCCTTCTGAAGTTATTTATACCAGTGCAAATAATTATGCATCATTTTATCAACTTGGATTCACTTTGCCTTCCTTTTCCATATGTGTAAATTCTATACAAAGACCAAGACATTCATTTAGCTTTAGTGGGAACAATATAGATGAAGGTCATCGAGGGAGCTTGGAGAATTGTCTGTGACATTGTAGAAAACAATGTTTTCCAGAACAATTTTTTTTTCAGCTTCAAAATATTATTAAAAAAATTCCAAAACTTTGTTAAAAAAATCCATTACAACTGAACTGATGTGTTTTATCACTATCACTGATTTTCTCCTGGACCTAAGTAGGCTCTGTGATTATCAGGCTAGTGGTTTTTTTTACATCTGTTACTGGCAGGATGCTAGTAGTGAACAAAGCATAGACTTCTACTTCATTTCAGTAGGATGTGTTCAGGTCTACCATAAAGCATTGCAGGAGCTTAAAGTACCCTTCTGTATATCAACTGGTGTAATCCAGTTTTCTGTATTACATAAAATGGTACAACTGCATGATTCCACAACCTAACCTGTTCTTTCCTCATGGTCAAGTCAACTCTGAGTCCTTCACTCAGTGCAAAGGTAGATGGAATTAGCAACCTGCTTTAGTCTGTGCTATTTCCTTGCATTGTTTCAGTCCTCTATGAACACGAAAATTCTATAAAAAGGAAATCTGTAAAACAAAAAACAGAACACTTAATTAAGTTGCAAATGTCACAGATGCTTCCAGGAGGAGTTAAGGAAGACTGAGGGACTTTTATTGACCTAAGAATTTTGGCAACCACAGTCAAACTGATTACATGAGTCTGTGGCATTAAATGGATCAACTCTGAACTACCTTGATAATATCACCCAGGACAGGCTGTTAGAGGGAAGCAAGCACCTTCTCTGCTGCTCCTTGGCTCCTCGTTATTGCCTTAGATGTCGTTTGATGTGTGTATAGTGCTAGAGCAGCTCTACATTTGTTGAACTTCTTGGTCTTAAAAGATTTACTGCTGGTGTAGAAAATAGGGAGGTTGATCTTTGGAAGTTTGAGTTACTGAAATTGTGTTCACTTCCAGTCAGTCTTCATTCATTCACAGATGTCTCCCAGAAAATGTAAATATACCTTTTCAATCAATGTCTCTTTGACAATCTCTTTTGAAATAAAATCTACATGAATCTATGTTGCCCACATGGGATCTGTACACTCTGTTATGCAGCGGGTTTGGGGGGGAGATCTGCTCATGGAGCAACATTTATGTTTCGTATGTGTTTGACCCAGGGATTTGAACTCTAGTTGTTCCTGGGCCCAAGCTGTTGCCTAGGTAAGGCACTTTGCCTCTCTCAGCTGCGCTGTGATCATGCGGTTTGTGGAGCTCAGGTGCCACGTGTGGAGCACTGGGTTAAGGTCTGTTTAACTTTGTTGGAGAGCGAGTTGGGAGCATTTGTCTGGTCAGAAGAAGTGGTGGCGTGTTGCCTCTTGTCTGTGATCATCAGCCTTCCCATGGGGCTGACCACCCAGGCAGCGTGACAGCCGTAGTTCAGGCTCTCCAGACACCCCTGCTTGTTCTCACAGCTTCCTCCTGACCGTCCTCTGCATCTGGTCTGAGAGAGCTGCAGCACGAGGAGCAGCCAACAAGGTGCTCAGATCTGCATGAAAACAGTTCAAAGAACCTTCTTCACAGAACAGGCAGGCTTTCCTCACAAGAGGGATGTCAAGGAGAAACAGTGGCTGTGCTCGTATTTTAGGTAGAATGATGCTCTCAAGTCCTTGTATACCAAACTAAAAAAAATTTAGAAAGCCAGAAATACATTTATAATGTATAGTTGTAGACTCTACTGCAGTTGAGGGGCACAACAGTGGGGGGAAGGATCTTGAGGCATCTAGAGATTAATATACTATGCATAGTAATATCATAATTTAAGATGTGATTTCCTCAGTTTTATTCTTCTCTTAAGCTATTACTCATCTTGACTGCAATGTGTATTATGCATGAAGACAAACTTAAGCTTTATGGAAAGAGCATAATCTTGGGCATGTTGTTTAACAATGTGTTTAGACAACATCAGCTTCAAACTAAAAGGATTTTTTTTTGGATTTTGTTTGTGGTATCTGTTACTTGTGGCGCACAGAAGCACAGTCACACACACACATTAATGTAGAACAACCTGCAGGGGCAAAAAAGAAAACCCCAGTCTTAAGATAATTAAAGCTTTTTTGAAGACAATATTGTGAAATACAAAAGTGGTTAAAGAGGAGCAGGAGGAAAATATTTAAGTGAAACTACATCCATTTCTACCAGCTAATAAAAAGAGCATTTTCTTTGTTTTCTTTAGTGGGAAAAGACAGCAAAAGAACTTCCTTTAGCACTAGTTTCTATAGTGACAATATCCTCAAGATCATCTTTATGTAATCAAAAATAACTTGATAGTACAGTGTAGAAATGGAGCTTAATTAGAGTTTTCTGTTGAGCAGAAAACTTAATGATTTTAAGGAACAAGAATTTAAATTGCATGGAATGTTAAATTCTTCTAGTTTAGTAACTGAATGTTTGTTTGCTCCTGCTGATGAGAAGAGGCCATTGTTCCCAGCCTTGTAACCCCAGCTGAGGTCTGTGATTTTCACCACATTTTTGTGTTTGAGTTCACAGATGCTACATCTGCCCATTCCTTATTTTTTTTTCTGGGTCTAGGTAGAACTAAGGTCTCTGGTTTTCCAGGGGGTCTTTGGCATTTCTTCTCAGCACAGACACTAGGGAGCTGAACCTGACTCCAGGGTGGATGGGGAGCAGCACAGCTCTCTTCTGGACACGGGAATCCACATTCACAGCTGGAGCTACAAACCTGCAACCCTCTGCCCTCTCCTACCCTGGCACCGTCCTGCAGCTGGGATCTTCTGCCAGACATAACCTCTTTCTTCCTCCTCTTTCAGTTGTTTTCTCTTTCTTCAGCTGCTCCCTCAGCCAGATCAGTACATCCCTCCTCTTACTCTCTTGTCCCCACATTCCTTTTGTTTCCCTCAGCCCCTGCTCTGCAATGCACACCCTACTTCCCTCTTTGGGAATATTCCAAGTGTCTCCCACTTCTGTTTGTAGACAAGAACCAAAATGGTCATCTTTGTTTCTTTTTGGTTTCTTTTTTTTTTTTCCTTCTGACTGTAGGGTTCATCCAAACCCTAAATATTTCAGATTTCAGTTAACTTCTGTCTTTCATTATCTATGGGCTCATCTTCCAGACAGAGTGAGCAGTAATTTACAAAAGACTTAGCTAGTTCATGGCTGATTCATTACATGCTGAGGCACTAAATATTGAGCAATATTACATAATTAACCAGAATTCCTAAATTGCATGCAGGCAGGTTCCTCAGCCAGTTACAGCTGATTATGCTTCAGTTACTGACGAATTGTAGCACTGAAAAAATTGATCAGCTTCTTCTCAAGATTGTTTGCACAGGCATGTCTGTCTGACATGATGCAGCCATTCCTGCAGTGTGCTTGTTTAGCTACTTAACTGAATTTACACGTGGAGGTACAAGCTATCATTAAAGGAATAGTTCACTCATTTTTCACAAATTTTAACTAAAAAGAATGATACTATTATGTTTTAATGCCCTCTTGCATACCAGGTTTCATTACTCTTCATGGTTTCTGTTGTTTGTTTTGCTAACATACAAGTCAATAAATAATTATGAATAATGTAGGTCACCCACGAGAGCTGACGGGGAGAAATGATCAAGTCGTTCCATTCCTGGAAAATCAGAGAGAAGTGTTTGAGCGGTGAAATCCTCTAAGGCAAAATATGCCCTCTGTTCAGAATATCTGAGATACCATCAGCTGTTCAGGACAAAGAGCTCTGGGAAGTTTGTGGTCCAGGCGTGCTGTTGTCCTCTGTTGCTGGAGCCTGCACGTGCTCACACAGCCCCGGTGAGGAACCAGGAGTGATGCTTCCTCCCTCTGCCACCCCTGCTCCATGTTCACACCCTGCTCCTGGGGACCACAGTCTCTGTGCCTGGGGAAAGCCAGGGCCTTGCTAAATCTGTATGTCCCTCCTCCGTAATGGTGGTGGAGACAGGATTGCAGGACTGTATTAAGAAATAAAATTCCTGACTGAAACCTTTAAAAAAAAAGGTCAGTCACTCAGAATAAATGCCTTGCCTGTGCACCACTGTTTTGAAAACGTTGTTTCACTTCCAGCAAAGCTGCTGCAGGAGGCTTCTCTGCAGGACGAGGCTTCCCTGCATTTTGTTAAAGATGAGCAGTATCTCTGACTTTCCACCTGCTAGCCAAGTACAATCCTGGGTTGCTCTTCCTGTTTGCTGTCATTCAGCAGTGCCAGCTGGGTGCCGTTCACAATCATAGATTCATAGAATGTGTTGGGCCTGAAGGGACCTTTAAAGGTCATCTAGTCCAACCCCCCAATGAATGAATATACTCCGTTGTCATTTGAGGCATGGTATTTGCTGAGGGAACCATTTGGAGATAGGGAAGGCACTCTAAGAAATTCTGATATTGGAGAAAATACCCATAAAAGCAATCCTCTTCAGACTAAATCGAAGATGTCTCCTTCTCTGGAGACATTAAAAACCTTCCTGGACATCTTCCTGTGTGACCTACTGTAGGTGATGCTGCTCTGGCAGGGGGTTTGGACTAGATGTTCCCTTGAGGTCCCTTCCAACCCCTGACGTTCTGTGATTCTGTGAAGACAATTTGAGTTTGGCTGCTCAGATTGTTTCTTTTGTGCTTTGCCAACTTATGCTTCTCTATTTCTTTAGAAGTCTTGAACTTTAAAGTGTACAGTGGTGCTTAGCATGATACTCATGTATCTTCAAATCAGTGTTAAGTCAGTAGGATAAAAATAAACCAGATTGTTTTCTTGTCTTCAATATTGTGACCTATGGTATAATATTATTCTCTTTTCTCTGTTAGAGGTCTGAATTATCAATGACCCAAAGGCTTTTTTTATTCATTAAAATAATTGGTTGTACCTTTCTATTCTTCTAAGGCCAGTGAATTTAAAATTCTTATAATTTTGCCTAAATGAAAACATATATTATACAGTAGGGAAAAAGATGCATATGTGATTAGTGTATGATTATCTTGCTGTTAAAATAAATCTAAACGAATGGGATTTTTATTGTTCCAGTGTAAACTATCTGGTTGGTAAATTATTCTAAATTGGTCCTAAGCCGCAGCCCATTCAAGTTTGTTCAGAAAGCATAGGCAAATGTGTAGCTTTTATTATTTTTAAGTATAGTTAGGTTTTTTTCATTCTTGATGGCTTTTTCTGATTATAGGTAATAAATGCAGCTATATATTATAGCTTTGTGCACCTGATATGTCAGCATGATATTCTTTAAAGCACCAGTGATACTATTTGATTTGAATTTTTAATAACTGAGCACCTTGCAGAAGCCACCGTAAGTAAATGATGGTTAAAATTAGATAAACACATGAAGTGAACTCAGTGTTAATTTGTCTTTGAATTCCAAATGCCTGCTGTGAGAGGCAACAGTGCATGACCATAGGATGAATAAGCAGTGTATGCTACTCTAATGATGGAGAAAGAGCAGCGCGTGCGTATATATAATGCAGAAGGAGTCACTTCTGTGTTGAGAAGATGTAAGTAGAGGTTTTCCCAAGCTGACTTCAGGGCATCTTCTTTCGGGGGGAAGGTGAAGCAATTAAGATGCATGGACATCAACTTCAGCCACCTGAGATGGATCTGGTGCTGCTGCTGTGCCTTCCCGTCAGCTGCTGCGCTCAGATCTAGCATAACTGACGTATCAAGTCCAAGACAGTCAGATGTGTGGAAGCCTAGAGTGAATGAGATCTTCCTTCCTCCTCCCTGTAGGTATATTACCTTGCAGAAGCAGCAGCACCTTTGCTAGTACACAGTGTGAACTCACTAGATCCCCTTTGCCAGTGTAGCAGAAAATTGTATTCTGCCTCACTGAAAGTTGATTAAGCTTGCTTCGTTAAAAAAATACCTGAGCTGGCATGAAAAGCAGCAGATCTGAGGAGGTAAAGTGAGAGAGAATTATTAAAGGGGACCAAGCCCAGATCTTTTCAGGAGTTTAATAACAGTGCAATCGAATCTAGCAGAAATGGAAGCTGCTCTTTACTAATTGGTTATTAATATTTACGTTCTGCAGCATATTATGATGCTTCTATAACCTAAAAACAACGTTGTGTGTTTTGGTATCATCATGTAATTTGAGTAAGCTTTTTTTTCACAGAGAGATGAAAACATAGCACAGAGCAGTCCTGCAGTGTTCAACTGGAAGAACAGTCTTGTGCATGCTTAGAAGTTGGTTAATTTACTCCCTAAAGATGCCCCTCTGCTGTTAGAGAGGTTAGAGTGAGGGAAAGTAATTTCCCCAGTGTGGACCAGTTAGCAAAATGTAGTAACTCACATTTTTCTGTAGAAGTATAAAACTGGTTATTCAACCCCAAAATACTAAGCTTTGGAACTAATGCTCTCTCCATCCAGACTGTAGCTGGATGGGGTGAAGGCGTTGTTTGCCTGGTGTCAAATGCTGGCGTCACCTGTACGGCCAAGTCTGTAGGGTTTGGCATACTCATTGCAATAAGTCGTGTGGATAAATGGGTGATATTTTATTCTGCTATATGGAAGATGCCAATCTCATTCAGTTCCAAATTTTGTTATAAGTGACCTTGTAAGTCTTCATGTGCTGAACAAATAAGTTAATGATGTTACTTCCTAAGGCCAGGGAGAAAATTTTCTCATAGAAATGTTTTCTACTGGAAAATGTTGATCCACTAAATCAAGGCCTTATGAGGGAATATATTTTTTTTTTGAGAGAGAGAGGTTTAAAAATAGTTTTGGCAAAATATTTCTGGAGATTTCAATGTTCTTGACAGATTTTTAATGTATCAAATTATGATGTTTATGGACAAACTGTTTCTAGAACGTGGAAAATTATTTTGAGATATTTCACTTTGTGAACATCTCTGATATTTTGATTTTTTCTTACTGATTCATGCTTAATACAGTGTTTAATACCTTAGAGCTTTGAAGTACATAGACAGCATAATTTTTATCCAATCCTGGCTAACTGTGCAATGATATTTGATAGCAGAGGCACTGACATACATACATACTAAATATAATTCTGAGTTAAACAGCTGAGGCTACTTCTATTCTAATTTCCTAATTCAATGTGCTTCCTTCATGGAAATAAACAGTTCCATGATGGAAGTCTCCATGAAAATATCCCATGGAGATGAGTCCTAATCTGTTAACAAGCTCCATGAAGTGATGACTTCTGCACAAATATACATTGCTTCCTTCATAACTCAGAATCAGATAGCCTTATGCTAATCAGATTAGCCTTATGATAATCAGACATCAATAATAAGAAAGAAAAGTAGTGAAGGAGTTTTCGAGGGAGAACTTGTATTGACAGGATACTGTTCTGAGGAGATGCTGGCAGTCTTCAAAATGTGGCACAAGCTCGAGCCACTCAGACCTGTACTGCTGCCTATTGCTGCAGCTCCAGCAAGTGCAGTGAAATTCAGTGTTATGGTCCAGTGAAAGAGTTAATGGAAGATATTTCCTCCTTTTCCTTGGGAACCACTGTGTGCCTGGAAAAAATTTTGTCTTAGGTACTACTATGCAACTGACCTCTGACTGATGCTTTTTTTTGTTTAGAAGGACTTACAGCAGGGACTTCTCACAGGTTTACAGACATGGATTTCTTCATGAGGCCTATTCCATTCTTCTGTAAGTGACAGTTCAAGTAAGACAAGTATGAGCTTCTGCAAGTGCTTCTCTCCCTGCTGTTGTCCTGCAGCCAAGGAAGCTTTCATGGGCTTCCTCTTGCAGTAAATGCTCCTACTGTGAAGTCAGCTGTTCACAGTCATGGGTGAGAGTTGCAGACATTACCCCAGTGAGCAGGATTTCTGCCTCTGGGCTGTCGCAATGCTCCATCAATTCCACACTTTCCCCATCATGCTGCCATTCTTCAGAGAGCAAAGATACTGCTGGCTTATGATTTGGTTTTATTTTCCTCAGCAGGAAGCTCCCTAGCAATGTTCAGTGTTTTATTATCTGGCCTCTTTCATGTAATACACTTGCTACCTCTAAAATATATAGAGTTCTGTGCTATTTGTTAGTCCAACTGAGAGCTATAACCCAAATAGTAAAATGTCTGGATGCTTTCTATACTTCTCTTCATGCCTG
Source organism: Trogon surrucura (assembly GCA_020746105.1). Lineage (NCBI taxonomy): Eukaryota > Metazoa > Chordata > Aves > Trogoniformes > Trogonidae > Trogon > Trogon surrucura. Next base: position 75,055,694 of record CM036617.1, read on the forward strand.
AATTTCAAATGGAGTAAAGACACCAACGAAACACCCTGGAATACATGCTTCATATACAAAGTGAAATTGCACTATATGTTAATTTAGTGTTAAGTAGACTAAAAGTTATAATGTTTAGTGCCCAAATTTTGGCACATGACACTGTATTTATGCAGCCAGATGCACAGTCCAGTCTTCAAAAGTATGTACCACTTTTCTGTCAGTTATAGGCAACTGATTTTCATGTGATGTGTCCTACAAACAGGAAAATGGGACTTACAAACAGGCAGCAAAGCTGGAAAACACTGATCACAGATTTATAATTAAACATTTTTCAGGAAGTTTAGGAGGACAATTATGTTTGCATCAAAGAACAGTGCCTTATTCTATAAATATGTTAAGAGAATATAAACATGGACTTAGTTATGCACTTATATAAGTAAATGGCAATATTAGAACCTCGGTAATCATTCAATCCTAGAGTTTTAATGTGATAGTACATGGTTCAACATCTCCTCTTCCTGCAACTTTCAGCTATTTCCAGCCAAGACAAAATATCAATTAGTTCTAAAGTAAGCATAGTTTCAATAACTTTTCATTCCTACTATATCAGCAGAATTTCTCCATCTTTATGGAGAGAACTGTGTATAAATCTTCTATGAGAATTTTAACACTCTGTTCAGATGTGCATTAAGATTTTTCACTCAAGCAGTGCTTCTTTATTAAGGCAAAATCTGACTATTTTTTTTGTAACCAAAAAAATAAAGGTCTTCCGGTAAAATTTCAGAGAAAGGGCAAATTTGTGTAACTTGATTGCAACCTGAGTATGCAGTCGAGTAGCTGATAACACATGGAAATTTTTAACTGATGATACTCTGGTGCTCCTGATCTGAGCGAGTAGAAATCATGTCTTGTGTTACGATGGGGGAAACAAGAACAAGACCTTTGTTCTGAATGTGTGAGAAGAGCTTTTGATGTTATAAGCAAATATTGAGGTTTTGGTCAAATATTGAGGTTTTGGTCACAAAAATATTGAGGTTTTGGTCACAAAAATATTTTTACCCTAATGCCTCTGGATGGTGTTTTTGTTCCCTTGTCAGAGGAAAAAAGTAATAATATAGTGCTGTTAGTCACCTTGTAGTATTCGTCCCTGCTCTCGGCTTGCATCAGCCGTGCACAGTTGGCAACTGACACTCAAGCTCTCTGTGCGGTGAGGTGCTCCTCAGCCATAGACTTTAAAAGAGTAAACTGTTGTTGAAAAAGTAATCATGTGCAGGGTAGTATTTCCAGGGCTCCTAATTGAAAAAGGAGAACTAATTTCCACTGGGCCACTCATATCCATTGTGCAAATTATGGTTTCAAGGGAGTTTGTTACAATGTTTTCCCAAACCATTCTAGAGAGTTCCATTATTAAATCTCACCCCTTCTTCTAACCCGCAGAAGACCTATAACTGATTTTGGAAGGGCCTTCTGGAGACTGCCTTTTGCAAGATAAGCAGGCCTTTTATGTAATTAATTGATCAGTCTGATTACTAATTTTTTGTCTGAGCTGGTGGTTCTGCGACAGAGCAGTTGTAGTTTGTTTCACTGAAGTGAATGCTTGGAGTAAGCCTAACAAGTGACATCAAGAAAACGTGTCAGACATGAACTGCTTCAGAGGCAACACTGCCTTTGCAAATGCAGATGGAGAAACTTCTTTAAGAATGTGGAAAATTTTTCACAAAGTGAAGTTTTTCACAAACTTTGGTAATAATGAAAAAAAGTCATGTTTGATTCTGAGCTATGTATTTTGTGCTTTAATTAGTTGTTTAATGCCTACCACAACAATTTTTTTTCAAAGGTACTGATTGATATGAGGATATTAATGCCAGAAATCATTATGCAGTATTTCAAAATTATTTTACTTGTTGCATCAAAAATACATATGGCACATGTAGAAAACCAAGACAGTTAGGCTGTCTCTTTCATTTCTTACCAAGCTGCTATCTCAGTAGAACTGACATTTTAAATCCTTTTTAGCAACATATAGAGGTTAAATAATAGTGTTCTGACATAGAAAACATTTCATTAAGTTGATAGGGTTATATCACCTGTCTCTTCCGAAGCAAAGGATCACACGGAGCACATGCAGAATGTTGCTACACCTAAGACATACTGTTTGGTCTTTTTGTGTGGTTTTTTTAATTTTTTTTTTTTTCAGAGCCATGAAGTAATCTGTTTTAAATAGATATGACCGATTAGGTAGCTGATCCTACTGAAGTTAAATAGTTTGAGGCAAGTTCCTTTTTCTATTATTTCTTTTGAGAGAGAGGGAATCGATTAGAATGTTGCACTGGCAGTATTGTTCAGAACGTGGTCACTGTTTAACAAAACAAAACGCAATTCTGCCTGTACTTCTTACAGACATGGAAAAATACAACACTCTGGTATGCTCTTTAACCTTTGAGGGTGTAAGACAATAACAAAAGAAAGAACAGCTTGCTAGTGGAAGGTACACTGTTGTTGCAAATACATAAAATTTCAAATCTTACCTTACAATCAAGGATGACAGAAAAGGCGGGACAAAAAAGCATAGATATATTATAGGAAGGCATAGATATATTATAAGCGGTTGCCCAGGGAATTGGTTGAGTACTCATTTATATGTCTTCAGTTATTTTATCTGTTTTGGTAAAACCCAAAGAACTTATTTGCACGTTTTCTGACAGAAATTTGTGTATCTCTAAATGCAAAATTTCTGCCACTTTTCTCAGAAATCATGTCCTATCTTTATCCTTCAATTTCTAGCATTTGTCAAAACGGTGTGCTTATCAGCCAGAATTTTGTTCAGTTTAGTTTATCAGATTTATCAGCTTAGTGCTATGAAAGTCAATATTTACCTGCAACAACATGCTAGTATACATATAATATGGAATACCTGTATGCATAGCCATAGTGATTTTTCCATGCCATATTCTGCTCTACGTAGCAAAGACTGAATGTCCTTTGAAATACCTGGTGTGATCGTTAATCATAGAATCATAGAATGTTAGGGATTGGAAGGGACCTCGAAAGATCATCAAGTCCAATCCCCCTGCCAGAGCAGGAATGCCTAGACTATGCCACACAGGAACGTGTCCAGGCAGGTCTTGAATGCCTCCAGAGAAGGAGACTCCACAACCTCTCTGGGCAACCTGTTCCAGTTCTCCGTCACCCTCACTGAGAAGAAGTTTCTTCTCGAGTTTAAGCGGAACCTCTTATGTTCCAGTTTCAGCCCATTACCCCTTGTCCTATCAGTGGTTGTCACCGAGAAGAGCCTGGCTCCATCCTTGTGACACTCACCCTTGATATATTTGTAAACATTAATGAGGTCACCCCTCAGCCTCCTCTTCTCCAAACTAAAGAGCCCCAGCTCCCTCAGCCTTTTCTCATAAGGGAGATGCTCCACTCCCTTAATCATCCTAGTTGCCCTGTGCTGGACTCTCTCCAGCACTTCCCTGTCTTTCTTGAACTGAGGGGCCCAGAACTGGACACAATATTCCAGATGGGGTCTCACCAGGGCAGAGTAGAGGGGAAGGAGAACCTCTCTTGACCTACTAACCACTCCCCTTCTAATACACCCCAGGATGCCATTGGCCTTCCTGGCCACAAGGGCACACTGCTGGCTCATGGTCATCCTGCTGTCCACCAAGACTCCCAGGTCCCTTTCCCCTACACTATTCTCTAATAAGTCATTCCCCAACTTATACTGGAACCTGGGGTAGTTCCTACCCAGATGCAAGACTCTACATTTACCCTTGTTATATTTCATTAAATTTTTCCCCGCCCAACCCTCCAGCCTGTCGAGGTCTCGCTGGATGGCAGCACAGCCTTCTGGTGTGTCAGCCACTCCTCCCAGCTTGGTGTCATCAGCAAACTTGCTGATAGTACTCTCTAGTCCCTCATCCAAGTCATCGATGAATATATTGAATAATACTGGTCCCAGTACTGACCCTTGAGGGACTCCACTGGATACAGGTCTCCAACCAGACTCCGCCCCATTGACCACAACTCTTTGGCTTCTTCCCCTTAGCCAGTTCACAGTCCACCTCACTACCCGAGAGTCTAGTTAAGGTCCCTTCCAGCCTAGGCCATTCTATGATTCTATGATGCAATTGTCTCAGCAAAATTGTGTAACTCAAAATTTAATGGAAATTCTTTCAGTCAAGTTCCTTCTCCCATTTTCTCTTTCACCTGCTTGGGACTGTTGCAGTGAACTTTTGTTGGGTTCTGCTCATGTGTAATCTGAAAGAACTGTCCTTCACCCAGAGTGCTTGGAAATAAACGAATGCGCAAGTCAGAAAAGACAGGGTATTTGCTTTTTGCTCTGTAGCTAAGGCCTCAGCACTTCAGAGCAATGATTACAAAAAAAAGTCCTTTTTTTCTGCCAACAAAGAAAATTGTCTTTTTTTGACAGATTCTTTGGGAAATTTAGTTGCAAAGATCTCGAAAATATCTACTGAGTACATACAGACTATGATTTCAGTTTGTTGTTTGTTTCTTTTCATTTCTTTTGGTCACAGTTGGACATATTTTCAGCACAGATAAAAGTACATTTTCTAACAAAAAGCTACCCTTCTTGCAACTTTTGTATTCTTGATCAAGTGACAAGAACTTCTCTCAAGAGTTTGTGGAACAGGCTGCCCAGGAAGGTTGTGGAGTCTCCTTCTCTGGAGACATTCAAGACCTGCCTGGACATGTTCCTGTGTAGCATTATCTAGGCGTTCCTGCTCTGGCAGGGGGATTGGACTTGATGATCTTTCGAGGTCCCTTCCAATCCCTAACATTCTGTGATTCTGTGAGTTTGCAAGAACTTTTTAAATAACATTAAATATGATGATGTTGCTATTGTGACTTCATACTCTGAAATGGCTGTACTTTTGACTGAAATAAAAACAATAATTATGACGCTGGTCTGAGTCATTTACTTGACATGGATACTGCTTTTGGTATATTTAAGGAAAATAGATTTCTGTAACGGGACGAGTCAGACCCCATAATATCTGGTGACATTAAACGTTTCACCTGCAATATACTAGAACAGTTTTTATGCAGAAACTCTTGATCACATAATAGAACTGTATTTCCTAATAAAAGTTATCTAAACTGAACCTTGTTTAACTCCCAGGTTTGGGGCTGTTGGCAGTATAGTTCTAGGGATATAATCTAGACTAACTCTATCCTGAGCAGTCCATGCAGTTCCAAATCGATCAGTGTGTGGACTACGAGTCACTTGGGTACCTGTATGTAAGTATTTCTGACAGGAGCAGGGGCTTGCTTGTGATTAATAGATTTTAATACTTGGGTCGCTCATAGGAATGCAGATGCTGCTTAAGGTTATTAATATATTTCTAACATAGATGTCATCTGTGGCAGCAGGTGCAACACTTTGATCATTTACTTCCATTTGCATAATATTACTTTCAATCAGTTTAGGACATTTGCCATTTGATTACATTGTCTTTTGATCTACTTCAGCATTCTCACCCACATAAATGTATTTTAATGTCACTCCAGCTTTGTTCCCTTATTTCTAATTTCTTTAGTTTTCTCTGTAAAAAATGTGACTGAGCTGCCACAGCTGGAGTTGATTTTAAAGGTCTTTTCCAATTTAAATGATTCTATGATTCTATGAAATATCAAGTTTTACTCAACTGGCTTGATTTATTTTTTATTTCTATCTTTGTTATGAGAAATAATTGATTTCTAAAATATTATGGAATTTTTCAAGGTGTGATGTAAGTGTGCCCTTTTCTTGATATTTTTCCTGATTTATTGCAATGCCTGTCAAATTGAAATGAGAGCTTCTAAGAGCTGTGGCATTCATCCCAGGCTTGGATGTTCATCGCCTGTCTCTGGGAATGTAAATCCATACACTTGACTGGCTCCCAGCCCACCCAAACACAAGAAAATTTCTGAAATTCATTCCCATTTCAGTATTCGTAATGGAAGCTATTCTGAGTTCTGGGGTACCTAAATTAACAATAAGTACATTTGATGAAAGTGCACTGACTTTTGCAAAGTCCTAAATACTTCTGTGAAACTGGAACTCATGGCCAGAAAGTACTTTCTTAGAGAGGGTTGGAGAACTGAGATAGAAGGACAAAGCTTTAGCATGCTATTTTACTTTTTTATCCAGTAATTCTGTAATACGAAGTGTGTAAATTCTTGCTCATCTCCCACTCTTCAGCTAGCTTTGCCATTAGCAGAAGATTGAAGTCAAAACAGCTTTTTTTTCTTGTTCTGTCACTGTGAAACCTAACTTTCTTGTGACACAATGACATATCTTCAACAGAAGGGGTGAAATGTGTTGTCATACAGAACATTCTTCTCCCTCAGCTTGTATTCACAATATTCTGTTCTGGGATGTGGGAACTCAGGGTTCAAACTCCTTTGCCTAACACCTCAGCTATCACTTCAGACCCCTCAATCTGTCTTCTGAGGTTGCCTTCTTTACCTGTCACCTCAGCTAACATGGACTCTCATGAGTTTGCTCCATAGCATATCTCTAGGCATTGAAGATGTCTGAATCACCTCAGCAAATTTGGTCAGAGCTTTCATCCAGGTCATACTTCCTACCAAGCCTTCTCATGCTAGGTGGTTTGACACTCAAAATAGCTGTCTCCTTTTAAGACCCTACTTTTCAAGCCAAAATTGATCTAATTCCAGCTCCCCCTAGATTTTAGTCCATTCTTTTTTTTTTGATATGAGATTCATATTAAATCAACTATTGACACTGGAAATTCTTCATTGTCCCTAGTCTGGGGGAAAAGTGATACCAGATGAAATAGCAGATGGCCGATTGCCATTCACTGGGCCATTCAATGGAAGCAATTTCAGGAGGCCAGGCTGTTCCTCTCAATTTTGTATAAGCACATTCCTCTTGTAATCACAAATTCCATCACTCCCTAGTTGGGGAAATTCAAAAGGAAGCTCCCAGAAATTGTCAATACCTGATATAATTAGAAAAATAAGATAAAAAATGAAAGACCCTAAACAGGAAATAAGAAGATTTATCTTGCAAAGCTCATTAGGTAAAATGTCATGTAACAACATCTAAGAGAAACTCCCACCCTAATACAGGATATCTTCTAGGACTGCAGGATTAATAAGTAATACTGGAATGTAGGTTTTTTACATTATATTAGAAAGAATAAAAAATTATTTCGTTACTCCTTGCTAACTGGTTATATTGTCATTCATCAAAAGAGATTAAAATGGGTGTAGCTCGCATGGGAAAAATACTTTCTCTCCAGTGCAGTTTCACTTTCTAGCTAGAAATGAAATAGTTTATATATGTAAGTGATAACACAGACTCTCCTGGTAAGTTGTGCCTAAATCTCCCAGCACCAGGCAGGTAATTAGAAGTTAAGGCAAGCTGCATCTTCAACCCAAGTGAGGAAGGCTCCATCAGTTGCCATGGTGACACTCCCACTTCTGCTCCCTCCCCCACCACTGGTCCCCTCCTCGTTGCTGTGGTAACCACTTGACATCATTCCCTCTTCTCCCACCCCTGTATCCCCCTCCATGGCCCATGGCCCCACTGGGACACTCACCCATCCTTCAGCCAGGGGCCCAGGGCATGTGCTGCCACTGGCACCGCACAGCTGGAAATTTCACCAATGACGTTTAGGAGACCACTGGTTTTGGTCAGACAGAAGAGGCTGTGGAGGTTCTGTTTGTTTCGTTTGGGTGTGTTTATCCAACATGCTATCGGAGAAGGTCATAGGGTCAGTATAATTCTTCTATGTTGCTTTCTGTGGTACACAGACTCAGGCTGATGCTTTGCCCAGCAGTGAACGTCACCGATAATTAGGTCTCTTTTTTCTGATATTTTTTTCCTTGTATTATTTAATGATGAAAGAGAAACAATAATACTGATCCAGTCACGTTTCTCAGACTCGATGTATTTTGGCTTATTCAGTTTGCATTTCTTTCATCACTGAATACTGTTCTTAAATTGGCAGAGGTTTTATTTTTATTTCTATTTTGTTTTTCTCTTTCCCAATTTCAGTAAAAAGATGAAAATAAATGTTTTGCTCATAATCTTACAGTATTTCTTTCTAAATTCTCTTAAAAATTCTCATGCTTTGTGTATTTTCCATGACAAAAAATATGAACTTTATAAGCTTTCCAACACAGGTTTCCCAAACTTTTCTTATCCAGTTTAAACTTTCCCAGAATATTAAAGCTTTTTTCACCAAAAGAATAGGACAATTTTTTCATGTTCTATCCCACTGCTGAACTGTAAGTGGCAGACAACTGGAAGTCTAGCGAAAAAGACGTGTGAAAGTTTAAGGGTTAACACTGGGTTCCATTCTTGCCTGATATCAGTACACATTCATTCTGTTTTCTTTACTGAACATCTCCAAACTTGGTGCTGCTGTAGCAGGGTAAAAGAAGTCAGCTCTAATTTGACAAACACTTATGCCAATGCAGGAAAAAAGAAATCTATTTTCTATGGCAATTTTTTATTCCACTGTTGTTCTCTAAAACATATTTCATAATGCCCAGCTGTGAAGTTTTGCTTTAAAAGTGTTTCATGCAACAATTCCTAGTATACATCTCAATTGCCTAAGAAAGGGCAGTTTCTAGTCCATTGTGAACAACATGAAAGAAGTGGACATGCTTTTTGCTACTGGAACCCTGCATGAATCCTCGCTTTTTAATTTCCTAGTGCAACAGTAAGAATGAAAATAAAGGACCCTATGTAGAAATTTTTCTAAGAAAATTCTTCTGATTCTTAAAATGTGGAATGAAAGCCATGAGAAAGATAATTGAAATTGTTCTGGAGGCAATAATTGCATGAAGAAATGAACTAAGAGTTGCGAAAATTGTTGAAAGAAGCTACTGAACAACTGATTTTTTAATTATGTATTTTTATAAAAGCAGCTGTTGGTCCTAGTTGATAAATCCATACATATAAGTCAGCTGTCTTTAGACTGATCAAAGCTAAAGGAGCAATCCTAGTGCAGTTTATCTCTTTCTCTAAACCCATGAAGAAGAACACTCATCAGAGTTGCAAAGTGGCCACCTGCTGCAACTTTGCTCGTTTGAATTTAGTGACCTTCATAATTAAAGTGGCATTATCAGTCTGGGAGAAATGAGTGATCAAATATTAAACGAAGGAATTTTCTCATGTGAATCTTCATCTGAGGTTCTTTTCATCTCGTTCTTATTGCAATACACAGGTTTAGAAGTGTTTCGGAGTTGAATAAGACTGAGCAATCACAACAGCAAACATGGGAACTGTTCTACCTGATGTGATGTTCTTTGATAATATACCAACACTAATTACTATGCAACTGAGAAAAAACCAAAACCTTGAAGTTCTACAAATAATAAAAAAAAAGGCTCCCAGGGGCCAAACTCAGGACAATAATCAGTGCTATACTGGTCAATGCATCTAAAACTGAAGAAAACTGATCATGACTGTTTTAAAGAATGAAGACTAAATGTAAAACTGATGGCATTTCCCAAAGCATGACAATCTTTATCTAGATGAGGGTCAACAAAGACAGGTGGACATTCCTGACAGCATTTATGGACCCAAGTCATACTTTTAACAGCTCTAAGAAGCTTAAGTTTAGGGATTAACTTGGAAACACCCATAAAAACAGATCAAAATTGAAAAAAAGAATCCCAGGAGGTGAAGAAACTGAGGCAAGGGTAGGCTTTCAGATACTTACCCAACTGAAATGTCTCTGTGCTTGTGTTTTGAAGCCTAGATGAAGCCTGAAGACATTTGCCTGCTTTATTTTCCTCTTAAGAGGTAAACTGTGAATCAGTGTCCTTGGCTTGGAGATGTGGGAAGGCTAGTCTCTGCCTGCTGAAGGCATCCAGTACAGTCTTAAGGGCTATATGTATTGACTATGGAGTCTCAGCCTCCCCTCAGAGTGTGGTTCCAGTAATGCAGAACCAGACAGGGGTCTGGTTTTGCCTGAGCCAGCAGGGCAGAGAGTGCAGGGCTGTCCCAGATCTTCTTGGAGGTCAAGACCCCAAGATGGGCTTGAGCACAGATGAGAGTCTCATTACAGAGTGCCTCCCTCTGCTTGTGTGGCAAAACAGCCTTGTTATTCTCATTGTTAGGTAAGTTAAGCATTAGCATTTCCCTCAAATGCGAACGAGAGCTTTTACAAGTGAGCTTTTTCTACTACTTTGTGCACAGTTGGCTTTTCGTGCATTGTTCTGATTACTGAGAGCAACACCTCTTCACATCCTGTAGATGCAATATAACAATCCCTCACTCACTGCTGCTTCATTTATTTACTTGATTTTTGTAACCCTGAACTTTAAGCTTTCCTTTTGGATGCTATTTGTGTTGTAATGAACTTGTGACCTGGGTGTGTCTGTTCTGCTAAATCAACGATGTCCGGGGACCAATACTTGTCCCCAAGATGGAGTGGCACCAACTGATGTATGTCTGCATTTCTTAGTTTTAGCTGCCTCTGTGGCGGATTTACTTTGGAAGGAACAGGGCAAGGGAGTCAGTTGACCATGAAGCAAGATGAATGACTAGCTGGGAGGTGCTTGAGTTGTGTTTGCAGTCTTCCTTTATTCATCTGTGGGGATGCAATCACTGAGTTAGCACTTCTTTTCATGTAAATCACAAAAAATGCAGAATTGTGTGTGTTTATTTTGACCGTTGAAAATGTTTACTGATGGGTGGGTGGATGGTTTCAAATGGAGAGGGTTTGAAAGAGCTGAGCTGTAGTTTCCCTGCACAAACCTGAAGAAGACACCTAAACCCTCAGCATCTCAGCTTCTGAGAAAGAGAGTAACTTTCTGGGATGCTTGGATACTGTAGAAGAGTGATATGTGGCTTCTTAAGATATCACCTCAGGAGATGCCCTAACAACAACATTGGAGGGAACAGTTGGAACAGGACTTTTACCTGTCTGATTTTCCCACCTACCTCATCATCCTTACCATCTTTCCTCTTGCTCATGATTCTGCATGAGGACCTCGCTATGCCTGATCTTTCATCCTGAGATGGGTGTTTGGTTTTTAATCATGGCCCCGTCTCCAATTCCTTTACAGCTGCTCTTGTAAGAAGAGTAACAGTACAGATAACACCATCATAGTAACCTCTGCTTTTCTAGGTTGCCAACAGCGTAAAAGATGTTTCATAACGTTCTTCCACTTCTTTGGTCAAAAGGCTCTCTCTCCATCATTAAAACAAACTCTTTAATACAGAGATTATGCACATAAAGTCTTATTGTATGCAGTCTTTGAGAGTGCCTATCTTCTGTTTTGAATAAACTAGTGCCTCAAGAACTATGCTTATAAAGTTGATGCATCTTTTTCTGTAATATGTGAATACTATTGAGTATCTTTTTAATTTGTTTTATATTTTCTTCAAATATCAGGTATTCTTAGGAGACCCTAATAGTGTACTTTATTATGTTAAGGACAGCAATTAGCATATGTTCACAGACTTAATTTTCTCTTTCTTTGTTTCTTCTGTTCAGTGATTATTCACTTTTATTTCTTTACCACTTCCACAGGAGTAAAGGTTGTGTGTTTGTCTTAGTAAAATTAACAAGTTAACAGCCTTGGTTTCTTACTAAATCAGATTATGCATTTGGAATCTCTCCCTCTCTGTCTCTCAAATAAAAGCCAACCTGTCTTCTAGCTTAGTAAAGCCTTAAATTACAGGTCAGAGTGGGCACTGTAGTTTCTCCGTCATCCCCAATAACATTGTCTCTTCCAGCAGCAATCTTGTTAGGAATGACTATTCTGATTAACATTTTGAGTTACATTGCCCACCAGAAAAGAGTGACCCAATGACTGCCCACTGCCATGTATCACCCACCTCTTCTTCCCCTGCGACCTACTTCAATGCTTTGCACCTCCCTTTCTCTAAAGTGGCCAGTTTTAGAGCATATAGTTATGGCTCATCAATGACAGAGCTCATCGGGCCCTGTCTGCAACAGGACATGAACCCTAGCCTCCTTGACACAGAAAGAGGCTGTGGAACTGCAGCTGTGGTGCAACCATAGCAGTTGAGATGTCTTTGGGAGTGCTCTAAGAGAAACAGAAGCCAACAGGAGAGTCCCAAAAGAAATGGGAAACAGCAATATTCAGCAAGAATGAAGAGCCTTCCACCAAAACGGATGGGAAGAGAATAGATCTGCAGCTGGTTTTGTAAAATGAGCTGCATTCTTTCCAATTTCATGCTGGGTTTCTGATTATGGAATGGTTCATCGAACCAGAAGAGATAATCCATCAGTGCAGAGTGAGGAGGAGGCATGAAGGGATCTCAGGGGATGGACCAAGACAAACATCTCCAGCTCTTCCTTTAACTGAGTGTAAGAAGTTATCTGGAAAATAGAGGAGCTGGATCTAGCCTCCAGGGAGCCAAAATAGGTGCAGTGAGACAGGTAAGTATTTTCTCAGGGAAAGGAAAGGCTACGTGATAATTGCATGCTTTGTTTTTAGTGTGAAGTTAGCTGTCTTTCACTCTTTGTAATAGTGACACATCAGTGAAATAATCTCCTAAAGCAGCCAGAGGGCAGTGCTATAGTGAAGAAGGCAAGCTTCCATCTTTCTTGCTCTGAGACTCCTGCCTCATGAGGCAGTGAGGAGAGAAGCTTGTTGGGTTTTTTGTTGGCTTTTTCCTTTTGACTCGGAGCATTACGCTATGGAGACAATTGTGCCTGCTTGCTGAAATATTTTTCCAGTGTTTACCTGAATAGCCATTGTATCTGTAGTGACAATCTCAATGTTGACTTTCTTCTTTCATTGTGCTTCCTCCATGTAACTATCATGCTTGTGACTTTATGAAAATATCAATGCAAATTCTCACAAAAGAGCAAGTTATTAAAAGAATTTTTAGACATGAAACAATTTGGAAACTTTTCAAAGTTACGTGTTTTACTACCACTGCAAACCTAATCATTTTCTGTTTTGGCTTGGGTATTTATTGTGGAGGTCTTTTGAAGATACAGCCTCAATGCTGCTGGGAAAAAATAAGCTCAGATTAAGAATACAAAAAAGCACAAAAATGGAGAAGTGTTTCCTGAGCTCTTCCCCCTCTCAGAGACTATTGGGAATAAGGATAGGAGCTGGAGGGGGAGCAGGAGCAAGAAGAGTGAAAACAAAGGATATTGGTGGAGAAGGGGAAGGTGATCCTTGATATGCCCTCCCTTAAGCCTCAAAACCCAGGGCTGTACATAGTGAGAAGTAAATCCCCCTCATTTGGCTCCTGAGCAGCCTCTGTAAAAAATGAAGCTCTAAGCTGACAGAGATACTTCAAAGAAAGTTAGAGGCAGCCCTAATGGTGCTACTCTGCTCATCCCAAGCCATGCTGAAAGCAAGGAAAACTTTCAAGGTATGCATGTGAGAATTATTGTCCTCACAGAAGGCTTGTGTTGATCTTAATGATACCACAAGAGTTTTGAATATATGTTGCATATGAAATACCCTCTATTTTAACAAGTTTTCTCCAGCAGACTTCATTTATTTCTTTCTGCATTATTTCCACAAAAATAGTGTGTAGGATTCAAAATGGCTTCACTGGAAAACAATACACCATCCCACTGCTTTCAGTTTCTTCCCACAAGATATCTGAGAGGTTTTTTTTTTAAAGTGGAGTGCAAATTTCATGTAGGACGCAAAAAAAACCCCAACACATGTCAAGGAGCAATGCTAAGGTAACATTTTAAGTCTTTCACGGTTTTCCTGGAAGCATCATAATTCCTGTCTTTTTATAATCTGTACACCATGCAATCAGGGGAACATTCAGCACACATCTTGCAGCAATTGCTGTGGGAGTCCATCAAGATCAAAAGTAGCCATGAGCATGGCCTGTACCTCTTCAAATGATCAAAAGTCTTTTCAGAAGATAGCCCACCGGACAAGGGACAATTATCTCCTCCTTCTAACCCACTTATCCAGTGTAAGATATGATGGACCGGAGAAGTTAAAGGTGAGGTGTGGTCCCCAGAATTACCTTTAGCGTTTTGATATCAAGCATGTGAATGTGCTGGTTCAGGAACTCATCCCATATTTCAGGGAACATTTCTTCTTTCACTCGTTTGTTGCACAACTGACAGGGCAGCTGAATCAATCAGCCTTTTGCAGGGTAATCTTTGGCAATTCGTTTGTTGATTAAACTTTCCTTTCAGCGGTGAACTGGGCTGGAAAAAATATTCTTTTGTCGATAATGAACTTCAGGCTCTGAAAAGATTGCCCTTTCTTAATGTTCTTTAAATGCACCAAATAGAAGGCTAAATAAAAAGACATCACGGATCTCACTTTAATGTTCGGGACATGTCCTATTAAAATACAGTATCACAAAGCCTTCTCTTTGTACTTTCAATACAAGCATGGCAAGGGCATAAAGAAAGAACATTTCTGGGTGTATTCACCTGTGATCTATGGCTGAGTGCAGAAAGAGGGAGACTACCACCCTTCAGAGATTTTCCTACTATTTCTCTCCTGTTTCCGTGTATAGCTGTGTCCCATGTCTCAAGCTAAAACCATAATGCTAAACATTTTTGTGATGCTGTTTGCATCTAAAGGGTTCTACCATTATTAAATTTTTTAAGCATACTTCATACTGAATGGTTTGGACTGAAGTACAAAAGGGAAGTGTAATACTTGTTTCCAGAATGGTTTAGGACTTAAAATAGGATTACCCACTTTGGTGAATCCAAGCCTTTTGGTAACTAAAGGAGATTTTATCCCTTGAACATTTCATTAGACTGGTTTCGAGCTTATGGGAACAGTGTTTGTGGTGTGTTGGTGTGATATACCAGGGGTGCAGAGAGCACAGAATGATCATAATCTTAATTGGGCTATTCTTTCAGGTATTTTCAGTTAACTGAGTGCCACTCTCATACAAATCCCAGTAATAGCTTTAATCAAACATAGTCTCACTCTATCAACAATCAAGATATAGACTCCACAGTGAAAAAAAATTAACATTTTGGAAGAGTTAGAGAAATATTTCTGAATTGATCAGAAAACACAGCAATAGTCACCCAAAGGCTTCTCAAAGTGTAGGAAAATGGAGTCTTGAGGTGATGAGGCTTTTCTGGTAGCTGGTAGTAAGAACCTGGAAAGTATAATGCAAGGTTGCCCAGGGAGGTTGTGGAGTCTCCTTCTCTGGAGACTTTCAAAACCCACTTGGATGCGTTCCTGTGTGGCTGCCCTAGGGGATCCTGCTCTGGCAGAGGGGCCAGACTAGAAGATTTTTTAAGGTCCCTTCCAACCCCTAACATTCTGTGATTCTGTGATTCGGTGATTTTTTTCTATGAATAAGACTCTTGTTGCTGTTGTTGTTACTGTTGTTCTGAGGTATTGTGAAAATGCAGAAAATGAGAAGACTGCAGCAGAAGCAGCAAAGGCACACCATACTGTTATCCACAGTCATTCAAATTGGTCACCCGACTGTGACAGCCGATTAAATTGTATCTTCCAGGATTAACCCACAGCTAAAATGATACATCATGGCAGGAGAAAAGCTTCATGTATAGCCAACAACATGTTAGCTCCTCTTTTGACTGAGAAAACAATGAAAGATTTGGATGAAAAGCATATCTTTTTCTCTGTGACTACAGATGCCTCAAACAATGGCATTTAAAGGTGTTTCAGGGTGTTTCCAACCTAAACAGCTGAATGGAAAATAATTGACCACTGGCTTGATTATTTTCAAGGCACTAATGAAACCATATTAGGAATATTTGAAAAACTAAAAAAAGCAAAAAAAAAAAGCAAAAATCAAATAGTTGGACCCCTGACTATGTACAGTTATTTGCATCTAATACTGTTGCTAACTCTAGGCTATGTCCCTCCATCCACAAATCAATATAATAATAAGAAAGAAATATGATCTCTAGCTTATTGCTCTGTACGTAACTACAAAAGAGAAAAATATCATGTAATTAAATCATCTGATTACATCATTGAAAAAAAAGTCAGTCACTTTTCCTCACTTCATTAAGTCATTTTCTCAGCAAAAGTTTCAGATTTAAAAGAGAGCTTATAAAATTTGAATGGAAAGAAATGTTCTCCCTGAGACAATTACCTGCATACTGTACAGGTAAAAAGACCATAATCTGTTTCCTTGGTTTTAGAAGGTACTTTTGGAAGTTAAGTGAACATTGTCAAGTGCCAATTTTAAAATCTCATTTTCAAAGATAACCTTGTTGGAAGTGATCATATAATCATATAATCACAGATTGGTTTGAGTTGGAAGGGATATTTAAAGATCATCTAGGACTAGAGGAAATTACTACAAGTTTTGCTAGAGATGGTTTAGGCTGGATATTAGGAAGAGCTTCTTCACTGAAAGGGTCATCGGGCATTGGAGCAGGCTGCCCAGGGCAGTGCTGGAATCACCAGCCCTGCAGGTATTTAAGAAACGTGTTGATCTGGTGCTTAGGGATGTGGTTTAGTGGTGAACTGGCAGTGCTAGGTTAATGGTTGGACATGATGATCTTAAATGTCTCTTCTAACCACAGAGATCCTGTGATTCTGTGATCTGGTTTCAACCCTGCTGCCATGGACAGGGACAAGTCCCACTAGACCAGGTTTCTCAAAGTCCCGTACAACCTGGTCTTGAACACTTCCAGGGAAGGGGCTTCCACAACTTCCTTGGGAAACCTGTTCGAGTGCCTCACCACCCTCTTCATAAAAAAATTCTTCCTAACATGTAATACAAATCTACCCTCTTTCAATTTTAAATCATTGCCCCTTGTCCTATCATTACACTTCTTGATAAAGAGTCCCTCCCCAGCTTTCCTGTAGGCTGCCTTCGGGTACTGGAAGGTCACTACAAGGTCTCCCTGGAGTCTTTTCTTCTCCAAACTGAACAACCCCAACTGTCTCAGCCTTTCATTGTAGGAGAAGTGTTCCAACTCCCTAATCATCTTCATGGCCCTCCTCTAGACCCACTTGAGCAGGTCTGTGTCCTTCTTGTGTTGGGGGCCCCAGAGCTGAATACAATACTTCAGGTGAGGTCTTACCAGATAGTGTGATAGACACATGTCGTGGGTTAGGGCTGGGCTGGCCACTAACACGGACAGATGCTCTCTAACCCCCTCTTCCCCCCCCAAACGGGAAGAGGAAAAGGAATGAGGCAGAGAGACTTACGGGTTAGGGAAGAAAAGAAACTAGAACAGCTTTAATGAAAATAATGGAAATAATGGTGAAAAAATAAAAGTAAAGAACTATATACAACTGTAGATAGTAGCCCGATATCAAACCCAACTCCCTCCCCCGAGGGAATGTTACTTATTATTTTCAATTTGTAGTAAGTGTTACTTGCAAGTAGAAGTCCTGCAGTAGAACAAACTGGCTTTTTGCGTGATGAAATGGATGAGATAATGCATTTATCTAAGGGTGAGCTGCAAAAAAAAGAACTGATGACAAACTCTTTGGTCGTAAGCTAGTCATCATAGGAGAAAAAAAAAAAAGAAAACAGAGACATTTCACTGAGATATACACATCAGCTGCCAGAAACAAGGCTTTATATTTTCATACGATCAAACAAAATACAAATAAAATTGTTTAATTTTACTGAAAAACATTAGTCTTTCCAGAAACAGTGACAACTATTGATAATTTAAACTTTCTTAAAAGACCTGTGTACTTAGAAACTCAGCTGAGTACTTGTATATGTCAGGAGTTTTCAACTGGGGAACATTCTCTTATTCTAGTTTCACATTCATGTTCTTTCAATTGCTTAAAATTGTTTATTTAAAAAAACACAGCTTTGAACAGAGTCCATTTCAGTAGAGCTTTTAAGTGTGAGGAATTTAACATGTAACATACTTTATGAATTTATTTTTAAGGCCAAACATAATGAAATCTATTAAAATTTATAATAAATTATTAATCTATCAATCCTTTCAAGTTTATAACTGAATTTTGCATCAGAGAAATTTAATATTATTTCAGAAATATGTGATGTACTAAAGGAAAAAAAATTTTCCCTAGAATTCCCCTTCATTTTAATATATAGACCTATTTTTCCTCTTAGGGTTGACCCTTACTTCTTCTCAAGCAGAATGTGTTTTCGGAAGTGTGGCTGCTCTGGAGTGTAGCTTCAGTAAACTCATCCAGACACAGTGTGACTATGTGGTACAAGTAAGAAAAGTCTTGAGTGTGTTTTGGTAGCATGGCAAGTTAGGTGCCTGTACGACAAGAAAACTTAGTGACAGAACACTTTACTGTACATGATCTTGGCATCATTTTGTGGAGAACATAGTTTCACCTTTCTGCCACCTGGGAAGAAGTCTTGCTGCAAATTTTGCTGGTTTTCATTTCTTCATGTTCATTACAGCAGTCAATAGTCACTTTCAAAAAGGATCCAAAACCAACAAAACAACAGAAAAAAATAAGAAGGGTATTAGCAACACTCCTGGTGCAGTGGTAGAACAGAACATAAAAATATTGTAACAGTAGAAGGATGTTGCTTCGTCCTGACACATCATTTTGCTGAAACCTGATGTCCTGCTTAAACTCTCTAAGGGCAATGACTGCATTTCATAAAAAGCTAAAATGACGGGTGTTAACTAGCAAATGAAAATCATTCTTTTCTTCTTCTCTACATGAGACCAACATAGAAACCTTTCTTCTGGCAGTTTCTGGTTGGATGCTGTGTGTTGGAGATCACAGTGCCAGCTTTGTGCAAATCAGTAAATGGAAGCTGTTGACTTCACTGGAAACTGAGTATTTGTTGTAAGTGTAGAAAAAGGTAATTTTCCTGAAGTGTGCACAGGCTCAACTCCATTAGAAGTGAAGGGCTGAATTCCAGTTTTGAAAGTGACCTCTGTCCCTTCCTAGTAGAGTGAATATGTGAATATCATGCCTCATTATCTGCTTGGTTGAAGACTGAAGCCATTTCAAAGGTTAATGTAAAGGATGTACTAATCTAAAACTCACTTCCAAAAAAGACTCATGGAGACAATAAAAAGGACAATATTGTAATTCAGATATAAAGTGGAAATGTGCATATTTTTTTTAACTGGGAGAATTTTGTTTTGTAGCTTGTATGTTCTGACTGAACACTGTGAATACTTTAAATAAAAAAATAAGGGTAAAGTATTGGAAAAGTCCTTACAACTAATTTTGAACTACTTTGATTGACTTCTCTTTTAAAAATATTGCTTTGCTTGTTATGACCTCAGTTTACAAAAAGAAGAATGCATTTTTGAAAGAACTAAATAACTCCTAAGGTCTATGAGTCATTTAATTTGGGTTGAAATGTTTTTATTAAGGTGAATACAGTGAATTGCAGAGGTATTTTGAATAATGATCACTCCTGACATGCTCTAGGTGCAGTAAAGGAGATGCAAAATGGGAACTGGACAGTGTTGTTAGAATGGACCAGCTTCTAGTCCATGTAATCTCTTTCTCAGCCAGAGTAGCTTACCTGGATGGGAACCAAAAAGATACATCTATACTGCCTCTGGTGCCCATTTTGCTCAGAGTGCTTCAGTACCTTCTTAGGACTCTGTATTATGGATCTCAAGGTCTTTCTTTCCTTTGCTGTAGTAGAAATCCTAAATATCCTAAATTCTAAAATCCTAAATATCATTAAATATATACAATATACTAGAAACGATTTATGTCTGCTCCTAGATTTAGTCAAAATAAAGCATTTGTGTAAAATAACCTCAAATAAGCACATCATGCAACAACATGTTCTGTAAAAGAAGAGCACTGTCATTAGCCAGCTGTATACAAATGGTCTTGGATTCTATGAATAGTGATTCTCATATGTGAGCTAAAAAAAGCAACTCTACTCAGCATTCAGAGAAACCCATAGACACGTCTGGCGTATCCCTCTACAGAAGTCAAATGTGCCACTGGACTTTCAAGGACAAAAGAGCTGATTGTAAGGAGACGAGATCAGCACTCTACCATCTCAAACCTGGTGAATTAAGGGTGTCCTTTTTGAATAATAAAGGCATGCTGTGTACATTGCATTGCATACTTTAAGTGTATGGAGATGTACAATCTGTTGCTCACCAAGCCGAAGCAAAAGTCTCTACAGATTCAAACCCATCACTTTCCCTGAGAAAATAAAGCTAATAATACAATGAAAAATGGTAGTGAGTTAGGCCATGAAGAAAAATGGTCCTTAATGCCTTTGGTGGCTAGCTTTTAATTCCTAAGGTGATCTATCATACGGTATATGGACACACGTTAGCACCTCTTACGCACCTATTGATCATTTGCTACCTAGAGACAAGAGGTCCAGGGTGTGTTTTGGACTAGGATTACAGTGTCAGTGAATTAGGTTTCCTGGTGTTATAACATCAGCTTTGGAAGGATGGCCTGCCAAAAATGTAATAGTGCAGGAGAACGAGATGGCTCTCAGCAGAAATGCTGTCCTCAGTTCAGACTACAAGCTTTTCTAACTGTCTATAATGAGAAAAAGTATACAATACTGTTTGCATAATAGCGTTTCTTTTTACACCTTCACTTCTAAAACCTAGGAATAGATGAACAGAAATGCAATAAGAGTGGTCAAAGGCAAAGACAGACCAGACTTTCCACACAGCCTGAATTCTTTTCTATGTAGAGCACTTATACCAGGGGAGATGTTTTCCTCTGGATTATCCCTAGCCCCTATATTAACCTGTGCTTAGTGTCATATCAACACAGTCCCTGTCATGGATGCAGCCAGCCCTGTGATACCAACAGGGTCTTTCATGACAGGGTCAGGTGGCTGTTTCTGCAGGGTTTGCAGGTAGAGTAGTCTGGAAAGAGGAACACAAGCAAATGAAACGTCACCTTTCCCATCCTCCAGTGGCTTGAATTCACAATTCAAATACTGTTTTTTACGCGGTTTCTTCCATGGGATATTAAATGCATAAATCAGCGTGTTTCTATGTTCACCTGTATAATTTGGCCTGTTTGTATATGTGTATTTTAATTTTTACAGTTATACCTACTATGACTGCTTACCTACACAAAGACAGCAGTCAACATGGAGTGAAAGAAAGGATGAGATTCATGTAAATTGTGGTACTAGCCTATTAAAGGCAATACGCTATAGTGACCACTCAGCTCTTGCCATTTGGGGTACATGAGGTATCTGTAAAGACGCATGAAAATGCTTTTTCAGTTCTTCTATAGTGTGGCCTGAAAAGGAGTGGGTGAAAAATGGTAAAACCCAGAACAATTCATTTATTGAATTTAAACAATTCCCTTTCCGAAAAGACATTGCCATAATCAGGGGAGTTTACCATTCTCCAGCTTAGGCATGTTGCTCCCATTCACCTTTCACACCGCTTTTATCAGTCTGCCCTATGACAGAGAAGTCTCTGCAAATTGTGCCTTGTAGCTGTGACTTTTCAGAGACAATGGAAAAGCATGTGCTAGTGCAGAAATTGTAATGGCGCAGGACGAAGGCAGGTGAGATGTTTGGCCTATTTTCTAAAGCTAGAGGAGTAAAAAATGGGGAAAAAATGCAAACCAGTAATTTCCTCAGACAGTAAAGAAAGCAAATGTATCTCCATTGGCCTGAATGTGTCCTGCCACTTTACACCTGAATAGACCTTATCAAACACCAAGTAATAGTGATAATTCTAAACTGATTTCAGTTTGTGTATCATGCTTTCATTGCAGGAATATCAAATTGATATATTTTTTGCCCAGACGTGGACAGATAGTCGTCTTCGCTTCAATAGCACCATGAAAATACTAACCCTGAACAGCAACATGGTTGGCTTGATCTGGATCCCAGACACGATATTTCGTAACTCGAAGACGGCGGAGGCTCACTGGATCACCACCCCTAACCAGCTCCTCCGCATATGGAACGACGGCAAGATCTTGTATACCCTCAGGTGAGCACGTGGCAAGGTGCAGGGCCAAAAGCTTCTCCCACCTCTGGTGTGGCAGTAGTAATTTTCAGTGGTATCTTTGTTCTACTCTGACATTTTCTTCTTGATGCTTATGTGACTGCGCTTGAAAATACTGAAATATTCAGGGGTAAGTACTGCCGAGTTTAAAAAACAAAGCCCCATCTTTCAAAAAAGAAACCTTGAGAACTGGAAATAGGTCTGTCTAAATTGTAGAAGCTGGCGTTTTCAGTGCTTGTAATAAAATCAGGGGCATGTAGTCCCATAAAAACTGTCAGAAAACTTTCAGATCAGAGTTAGATGCAAGGCTGGATTAAGTATTTCTAGATTCGTGCCCATGCCAATACTTGATTCTTCAAATACGTCACACTGAAAGTTAATCTGTCATGTCTCATCACAAGCGTGAATTGCTGGAGGAAAGGCCTTTAGAGCTTTTCTAATCTTTGTGATATCATCAACTGTATAATATTAGAAATGCTGTTTATATTTGCATAAAACAGCCTGTGGAAATGAAGATATGTGTTTACTTATGGAAGAGGTGAATTGCTCAGAATGGAGTTTTGTCATAAACCGTATTCCACACAGTGAACTGTTCCAGAAACATCCCTTTCACGCCACATTTTCTTCAATGATTGTGTTTAGTCCTTTTGGTGCATTCTGATCATACTTGCAAATGCAGGTGGGCTCCAGTAGAACATCTTTGACAAACAGTAAGAAAAGTATTAAACAACTGGAAAAGCTATGGATATTTTTAGTGCCCTTCCCTTAAGCTTTCTCTACTATGAAGAGCTCTTCCCTATTTCAGTAGTCTTTCGCTAAAGATTCCAGTGGTTAGGATTTCAAGTCCAATAACCTCTTTGTTGGATTGTTGGCACTTTGTTTTGTTGGGTTTTTCGTTGTTTGTTGGTTTTGTTTGTTTTTTTTTGTTAAGCACTAATTCAGTATCTTGGGGCAAGTTAAGTATCTACCTAATAGTAGTTAGACTTACATACCTCTCACTAAGAAAGCTGTTTGTTGAATGGGCAGCAAATTTTGCCTAAACAGCTGAAAAAGGGGCAATACTTTACACAGTGGATTGTTTAAATGGGAGTTTTTAGTTTGTGAAGGATGTTTTGAGCCCTTTTCACCTACAGCCCTCGTTTTCACACAGGAGGAGCTGTTAGAATGATCATTGTTTATTGATAACACTACCTGTGTAATTCAAAAACAATTTGTCTGACTTAAGCATAGAGAATTGGTAGAGCATGGGAGTGGTACTGTCAGGTGTTGAAGAGTGTGTGGCATTCAGGAGAAAGTGTAGGAAATTCAGTCATGCTCCATGGCTTTCCATCCTCTTCCCAGCTGCTTTTGTGTGTGAATGCACTCTTGCTGTCACACTGCAAATCCTCCTCTACTGTCAGTGCAAAAAATGCTGTGAAGTTCCTCACAGGTGACCTTCTCCAAGGCAGAGGTTTTCTCTGTGCCATCCTAAATCCAAGACACAAGCCTTTTGCCATACAGTTTTTGAATTAGTTTAAAAAACAATGGGGAAGAAAAGAAGCCAACACAGAAATCTCCTGCCTCACACTTGCTGCATAAATTCCGGCATGCGATTAGTCTAGTGCCCATTTCCTGGAAAAGACTATATAATAAATTAGCACTTTACACAGTCCACCTGGGTAAATAGATTTACATTGTAAGCTATCGGATTGAAGGTTATTTGGTTTTAATAGTAATTTTAAAATCAGCTCCATTCATAGTGTCCTTTGTGTTATGGATATCACATAGAAAAAAGCATTCGAATGGGGCTGAAGACATTTCTACTGGACTGTTTGTTACACCTGTACAACTGAGAATGGCATACAGGGATTTGTTGAGTTTCTGAGAGACAGCCCAAAATGTTTGAAAGAAATTGAATTTAAATTCACTCTATAAGTAAATGCAGAGAATGTTCCATATAAGATTCCTTACAAGGTTTTAATTTTGTGGAATTACATACTGCCACATAAGTCATATTTCCTATTATTTTTATAGAGAATAGTTGCTTTCAACCCATGTCCTTCAGTGGCGAATTGTCTAGAGAAGAATATATACACAGATTTCCTGGGATCAAGAAGCTTTTAATGATACGTCTGAAGTTATTATTGCTTTGGATCAGGCCTAAATAGCCAATTAACAATCTGCAAATATAACCCTTTCATTTCAGGCCTGGCTTACAGATGTCAAAGTGCTTTTGTATGATACCTGAGGTTACCCTTCCTCCTCCCCTGACTGTTCATTGTGCTCATGTGTAGTAACAGGGGCTGCTTGGTTTCTCCATAGGCTTACCATCAACGCGGAGTGCCAGCTCCAGCTACACAATTTCCCAATGGATGAACACTCATGTCCTCTGATATTCTCTAGCTGTAAGTACTGCCTTGATGCCTTATTGTTGTATATGACTAATATGGAGAGGCATGAGTTTAATTCTGATTCCAGTCAGGTTGTTCAACCATTCCGTAACAAGTATAGGAAGTTTGGGTTTGCTTAAATATTCAGGGGATTTTTGTTTTCCTCCCTAGCACTCCCGATTGATGGGCTTTTGCCTTGAAGTCCTTTGTAGATTTACTCCATTTTTTTTTCCAGAACCATCCTTTTTTAATTAATACTTTCAGCAGAAGCAGACATTCATACCAGTCTGTGCTGTGTTAATCTACACAATCATGTGATGTGCAAATGCAAACAGAATTTGCAGTTTTCTTGTGGAGGTGCACAGCCTGGGGATGTGCTCAGCAATCTCTGAACATCTGAGTTTATAGCAAGTAGCATGGTAGTGACCCTCTATTCCATAATAAAAGCAAATGATGCAACTACTGTAGATCTCATTTTCCTTTTATTGCTTAGTTTGTCCAGGAGTCCCAGTGTTGTACGTGTGTAACCTATTTAACAGGCAAATCAAATACACTGGTGAAATGAATGAAAAACAAAAGTTAGGTGAGTTGACCTTGAGGTCCAATATTACTGTAAGGAAAAGTTATCTTCATGCTGATTGATTTGAAAAAGCTTGAAGGTTGTCTGCTTATGTTCAGACCTACAGAGTTTTGTAATCCAAAATTAAACAACACAAATGTTTTACAAACATTTTTGAAGGGCCTTCAATAAAGACTTTTCTTTTGACAAATTCTAAGACTCAGGATCCGTGTTCTCCACAAGTGAATGGGAAGTGTATTGTTTTGTCTTTCTATATAGAAAGTAGCAGTTTTCTCCATGGTCTCTTAAAAAAACAGTAGAACAACACCATTTAATGTCTTCATAATAGATATGCTGCCGTGATAGTAGGGTATTGATTTCCATTTATGAATGAAGGTGAACTCTAATAAAAGAGAAGACACTTCACACTTTCCATTCCCTAACAGCTAGACAGTTGCTAAATGCGTAAAAAGTTATGCTTTGTGGTTTTTATTTAAAGAGAGGAGATATCAGGGGGAACTTTAAAAGGCTCTACTCCATGGCAAAGTTTCAAATACATCTTGATTTGCAGAGGTTCATCTTAGTTTAGATCTAATAGCTCAGAGCCCTTCTGCCCTAGAAGACACACATGTATTACAATCATACATGTAATACCATCTGTGGAGATGGAGATTAGGATGAAGCAGAAGCTGAATATATCACAGTATCTATGCATGCTTTTTGTAGTTTTTTGCCAGATGGAAAAATCCATGGAGGAATATAAAAATAATATTTTGTAGTTCTGTCAACTTTTTTCGTCCTGTTGATAACAAGGGTTTATTTTTTTAGGTTCATACTGAATTGTGGTCTTTCTTTCAGCATTTTTAGCACTACTATTATCATAGTAGCAGGACATTTCCTGTGTGAATTGTTTGTTTCATAACTCGGTTGTATTTTCAGTGCTGCATACATTCATATCAGTCTCAGGATAAATGGCACTCAGTGGGAATTATGAAATGAATGAATGAGTGAATGCCTGAATGATTTATTGCTGCTTGCTATGACAGGTTTCTGGGGGGACAAGCTCATTAGGGATTCAAAGTTGAGTAAAATAAAAATGGCCGTAGAATTGACAGCACAGCTCTGCTTCCCTCTGCATTCCTTTCATTTGTCCCCCAACACACAGATAGATCTTCACGGTTTCCACTGTGGGCAAGCACGTAAAACCACAAGTGAACATTTGAAATGTCTGACCTTTTATATAAATTTCCCTTTATATTTCAGAAATGTGACACTAATCTAGAGCATTTTTCTCTAGTTCCAACTAATTCACACCCTAACCTTGTTATTTCTCTGGAGACAGTTGATATTCCTTTGGTGAGAATACTGAGCTCTACCTCATCTGGCTGACAGGATGAATATAGAGAGGGCAGCGGCTTATAAACACGAGACCTTCTCAGTGTGCTAACAGTGTTTACTAAAACCTACCTACCCCTTTCTGTGGAAAATCTTGTTCAAGAACAGTTCCTGCAGCTCTCTAGTCTCTTATATACGAATTACACAGTACCAAAATAACTTGAAAGCTCTTTACTCTCTGTGCAAGTTTTCTGTTTGCTTCAGGTGACATGATGAGATGATTCATCTGGCATATTAGCGCATGTGGTAGGTATGTGTCTGCTGTTGCCGTCCGTATGTAGGTGTGCAGTTAGCACACTGCTTACGTGAAAAGTTGGTCCCCAAACCCATAATGCAGGGCTGCTGTGTAATGCAGCAACTCTTTCCCACTCCGTGTACCAGATTGGTTCATTGAACCACACGTTGAAAGCAGGATTCCTTAATATAGAGGTGCTACATCGTTGGCATTGATGTAAATACATGGTATGAATGTGTTTCCCTGTGAATGTGAAGAAAGAATCAGTTCTGTGACTGTAGCAATCTTTGATAGATCTTGCTCTATATGATCGTGTTTTCTTCATACGGTTTTAAAGTACTACATGCAACTGCATAAAAATATTCTGTTGATGTGATTCTTCGTTTGGGTTAATTTATCTTCCTGAAACAAGGGAGGCTCCTGTGCTACTTTTGGTACTCAAGTAGCATATTAAACTGCTTTAGTTATCTCTGTTCAGCACTGATTTGAACATTGTGGAGATAATTTCAGGATTCTGACATAAAATTTAGTTTATTGAGGTAGTTAAGATTCATATAAACATCAGTAAGGAAGGGGAGGTGCTCTGTCTGAAGGATGATGTCAGCACAAAAATAAACAAGTAAGACTGGAGAAGCAAAATGCATACTGGAAATGAGAAGTTAAGCACAATTAATTGTGGAACTCTTACCATAGGATACTGTGGCTGCTAAAATTTTATAAGGATTCAAAAGTGTTTGGACAAATCTTTGGAAGAAACATGTTAGGAACTATTAAGCCTAATGGAACCATTCTTTACTAATTGTCACTATTTTTTTTTTTTTTTTTATTCTGAGGGAGTGTTTCAGATTAAATATTAAACAAATGTGGCTGTACAGCTAAGCTACTTGAAGGAATTCTTTTCCATTAAGTTTGTCACACAATTGGTTTTCAGCTAGCCTACATGGTTTTGGTTTTCCTTTGTCAGCCACTGGTGGGACTGTTAAATGTCCTGGATTTTCTCAATTTGAGAGGACTAGGCACCCTACAGGATAACACGAGC
Source organism: Trogon surrucura (assembly GCA_020746105.1). Classification (NCBI taxonomy): domain Eukaryota; kingdom Metazoa; phylum Chordata; class Aves; order Trogoniformes; family Trogonidae; genus Trogon; species Trogon surrucura. Next base: position 75,083,112 of record CM036617.1, read on the forward strand.
ATGTTTGCACCCACACCTGTTGAAAACAGTTAATTGTTCAAGGTGTTCACTTTATCAGACCAGCACAAACCTTCACCTCCTCTCCCCATCCATGTGCTCAAGACTAACTTAAATTCATAACAATTCTTAAGGCGAGAGTGTATGACAGCCATATCAAAATAAAGATGACACTCCCATTGCACCTTGTTTAGAGCATCTGGTCACCTAATTTTTTAATTATGTACAAGAACCTTTATGGTGAGAATTTATACTAGCTGCATACCTGAGATTGGAAACAATCTGTCAGGCCATGCTTCAGGCTTCAGCATATGCAGTATCATCGAGCTGCAGTGCAAGGTGCAAGAATGAAAATAATATGATTAAATTGATTAATGGGTTTTGATTGTTTTATTTTTATTGTTGCTTTATTCATCTGATCAAACTGCAGATTTAAACAATAGAAATTATTACATTTTTTGTAGCTAATAACTTATATGTTCCCTAATGAGAAAGTTTATAGTGCCCCGAGTTGCCCATTACTGGAGGATTTCTGCAAGACAGGAAAATGTGGGCATGCCTGGAATGCCATTCCTACTGAAAACACTAAAATATGCACACAAAGGTTCACAAGCAATTCAAGTGTTTTAAGTTCGTTTGAAAAGAGAGGAAAGCAAAACTCCCAGCTATTGATGGTCCCGTCAAGTCAGTCAAGTCTTGAAACATATACTTTTAGCCTTGCAAAAGTTTGAGTTATTTTTTTTGTGTGTACATCACAAGAAGTGATGTACAAAAGTATACAAAGTATTGCAGAGAAAACATAAGGAAATGTGAAATGCATTTAAAAGGAATTCATCCAAATCTAACACAGTGTTTCAAAGGAACAGATCCCATATTTCTAAATATAAACTCAGTTCAATCAGATGTTACCCCTTTGAACATGAAACTCTTATGGATATGCAATCAGTACTTTGAGCTGCACTTCATTAATTTTCTATCAGAAGTAGCTGTCTTCACCAATTTTAATATGTTTCTCCTAGCCTAGAAAAGTAAATACTGGTTTTGTAGAATGTGCTTTGTTTCATCTCTTGTATCATCATCAGAATCATTAATAAAGTCTGAGGGCAGAATTTTCCTCCTGGTGAAGAACAGACCAGAAGGAGCACAGCTTAATGTTCATATCTCAAGAGGAGTTTCATTAATGATGCTGGGAAGGCACTGCAACATGCAGAAAGAGCTTTAAAATCCACATCTGAACTTCCCATCTGTGCTCTCTGTAACGGGCGAAACCAGATAATGGGGCATCAATGGAATTCTTGATTCAGGTTTTGTGACGAGCATACTTTAGCTGTTGCAGCTTTTCCTCTTCTAGGAAGGTAGAAATTAATGTACCCACATGCATCTATCCTTCACTTCAGAAGGCTGTCTTTTTCACAGATTATTCAATATAGAGAGATTTAAGGAAAGCAATAAAGAAATATATTTATGGAATATTTGACCTTTGAAAGTTTCCTCCCAAACACTGTGTTTAGCATATGACTGGTACTATATATGACAATTCATGAATACAATATGTGAAGCCTATCTGTGATAAATATCTCCTCCTATTCATCTGTTAATCCCTCTCATACACAGACATTTCCATATCTTCTTTTTTTTCTGTTTCCCTCTTTTAGACTTTACTTCTATTACACATTTTTTCAAATGCTTTCTTTGGTGTGCAAGGTAGTATTCAAAGAGAAGTTGACCATTCCAAAGATTTATGAGACGTACATGATTCTGTAGGGATCTTTGCTGTTGTTAACTTGTAAGCATAAATGTTTCTAAGATTTTTTTTTCCTGAGGTACCCACAATGACACCTGGATATAGTGAATTTGAAATATATCTTATGTCAATAATTTCATTTCTTCATGCCTTTATCTCCTTCATCTTCTACTGCATTGCTCAGATGTTAACTGTCCTTAGGTTTCCCTAAAATTCCCTGCAGATGTTTCTTTTTTATCTGTCGTAAGTAATGTGTTGTTTCTTAGAGAGTCAAATATTTACTCGATTTCTTGACCACTCACTACTGATTAATTCGCTACTAATTTTCTCTGTGCAACTCAATATGTAAGAGACTGCATTAAGTATCTTTTAGATATTTATGACTCTATATCTAAGCCAAGATTCATAAAAAATTTACAGGTTAGTTTGCACTGGAATTTATGCTTATTTTTGTCTAATTGCTCCAACAGAATGTATGGCATATCTATGAAACTGGTCAAATTCATCCATGGTATAAGTACATTCACTGTAAAGTTACAGTTTCTAAATCTAATTGATGGTATATTCATGACAAACTAGTGCATATTGCAAGTATCACTGTGACACAACTGTTTCTGTTATTATTCTGTCCCATTGCTTGAGATATATCAGAGACAAGTTTCTAAACATTTACAGCTATATGGTTCGATGCTGGTTCCAGATTTATACAATGTGTTGTGATATAAGTGTAACAGACTTAAAACAGTCTGATATTAGGTCTGGTGGCCATCAATACACAAACAATCTCTTTTTCATAGAAGAAGCAGTGAAACTTCCCTGAGATTGAGGGTTGTCTGATGATCAGGGAGAGTTGATGGCAGTGGTTAATTCATGTATTGGTTAATTCATGTATTATCCCTTGCTCCTCTGTTCCTCACAAAGAGCTGAAGTTTTGGCCTCATAGCAGACCAAATGTTTCTCCTTTTATAGTAACTCTTAAGATTTTTCGAGGAGATTTAAGGCTCCTCTGGAGAGGCAGCAGCTGCTGTTACTTCCAGTAAAAATGAGACCCTAGGGTAAAATTACAGCAAGTGCTAATTAGTGAAGCCTGAAATACTTAACTCATGATATCTTGGGTCCAGCAAACTCTTCCTGAGGCTGATGGTAGGCTATTCTAGGAACCTGGCATCTACCCCAGTTTTGCAGTGGTCTTCCAAGGATACTTGATGTCTCTATTTGCCATGCATGGCTGCCTGAGGAAGATGGGATTCCTGTGTCATGACACAAACACTCTAAGCAGTCTGCTGCAAAGCAAAAAATCCTCTTATTCCAGGATCTAAGGATTAGGATAGGTAACTGTATTTCAGGGATAGGAACCCCTCCAGCTCTGACTTACATATAAACAAGGAGACCGGAAGTCCCCAAAATCCCACGTGCAGTCTAGCTTCTTGAAGCAACCAGTCTTATTATTCTATATTTTCTATTAGTAAGAGTTAAAAAGAAAAAAATAATCATTACCAAAAAACAATTTTAGAAAAGACAAAACCTGTCTGTGAGTCTCTTTGTTTGTTTTGGCAAGAATATATGTAGCTGACTAATATTATGTTTATGGTCTCAAGAGAAAATAAGAGAAAATGATGAAGCAAGGCAGGTGGCTGGTTCCATGTCTGAGAGCTGAACGTATCAGCAAAAGGCCCTGCAGTCTCTGTCATGTGACAATCATTGTTCCCATGATTTCAATACAGATTTCATGATATTTGATGTTTACTTGAAGCCAAAACTCCTTTAAGCATGTTATCATGTGCCAATGTGGGCTTTATTTTTTTTCTTTTTTTTCTAAACAATCATTTGACGGTGTGACAAAAACACACCACAGGTTGGAAGAAAGCTTTTTTTCCTCAAATGTAATAAAACATCCACTATATACTATATATTTATATTATTGTTAATTGTTTGTTTAGGTGTATAATGAGTGGTTTGCAAATGAATCTGACCTTTATGAAGAGGCTTGTCCATAACTTGTAAACCCATGGCAATACTGTTTGTAACTTCTGACATATAGAGCTCATATTTGTGATACACAGAGCATCAGGAGACGGTCACACACCTTTGCATCACATTTTTCACATGAGGAAGAATGACTGGTTTTGGTACTCCATAACAATTGCATTACAGGACAGCGTAGCCATATTTTACCAGCCAGCCTGTAGCCATCAATGGCTGGAGGGCTGCTATCAATGGCTACAAGTTCAAAAAGAACAGGTGAGGATGGTGTGAGGAGACACTGTGCTCTATATCGAGTAATGGATAGAGTGTAAAGAACTGTGTCTGAAGAATAGCCATGAGCAGGTTGAAAGCCTATGGGTAAGAATTAGAGACCAAGGCAACAAAGGGAGCCTTTGGGTTGGTTTATGCTACAGGTTGCCCAATCAAGGGGGAGACTACTGATGAAGCCTTCTTAACTCCAGCTACAGGAGGCATCATGCTTGCAGACTCTCATCCTGCTGGGGAGCTTCAACCACCCCAACATCTGCTGAAAAAGTAGCACGTTGAGCTGTAGGCAATCCAGGATACTCCTGGAATACTTGGAGGATAACTTCTTAAGCCCGGTAATAGAGGGCCCTACCAGAGAGGATACAGTACTGGATTTCATGGTTGCCAATGCAAGTGAGCTAGTCGGTGACGTCGAGGCTGGGGGCAACCTGGCTTGTTGAGTTCACAGTCCTGAGGGGTATGAATTAGAAGAAATAACAAGTGAAATTGTTGCAGAGGAGAGAAAAGGAGCATGATGAGAAACCAGAATTTCCAAGGTCAGCCAGATAGCTTTCAGTACACCACAGAAGTTTAACAAAACAGTGACTATTGACTCTTAGATTAGATGCAACTTGGATAGAGCCCAGTTGATGCTCATTACTGTTGCTAGGCTTGACTGGCCAGTGATAATGAGATTAGTAGAAGCCGTCAAAAGTTTACTTGCAAAATTGGTATGAAAACAACAAGACCTTGAATCCTTAGTGTTGTATTGTCAATTTCATTTACCTTTAACACATCCTGGTAAAGAAAGCCTAGAAATGTGAAACATTATAATGAGAAAAGGCCCTTCCCTTTTCTTGCTTCTGCAAAGTTAGTGGAAAAGGAAAAAACGTATCCCTCGTGTCCATAGAGCTAGGAAGGGGAAGGAGGTAAGGCAGTTGGACAGCTTGGAACTTTGCTTTGCTAACAGAACTGGAAGACAGTCTGGGAATGCCCTGTGTATATGCTCCCGTTTGAGGGGTGTTACTGATATCTGCCTGGCCACATCCCTTACTTTGAAGGGCAGGTCTGTCTCATGAAACAGTGATCAGCTTTGCATCATGGATATGCTGTATGACAGATAAAACTAATCCTTTTTCGTAGTTGGGTAGCATATGTGTCTGTCAAAATAAAATACTTTGGGATTATGTCTATTATTATCAGATAATCCCTCAGACAAACAGATGAGGGGCAAGATTTAAAGGGGTGAAAGCAGAAACACAAATCAAGATATAAAATTTAACTTAATTTTTAAATAAATATTTTTATATTCTCCTATATGATGTAGATTTTTCAGCTGATTCTTCTTTAAAAAACACTACAGTTTTGTATATCTAACACCAGAGATTATTTCTGTGAAATGGAAACTTAAGTTATGATTTAGTGTTTGCATTAGCCATGCATATTATGAAGTAATTTTTTTTTCCCTATTTTTTTTTCATTACGTGACTTCTGGCAGTTCTACCACTAATCTGTTAAAGCTCAGGAATAGCTGTCTCTTCACAAAACCTGTCCGTCCTTTAAAATGTTTCATACAATAGCTATTGTTTTATATTTTCTGTGGCTTTTGCTGCTGGTTGCATTGATGTCTTTTGTTGAGCACTGATGAGCAAGGTTAGGTGTACCTCTGCCTCCTCTGCTTGGTCAGCCCTGAGTACATCTGTGAACTGGGATGTGCAACATCCCGGTTAATATTTGTTTTTTCACTCTGGTAGCCTGATTTGAATTCTGTGTTTCTTCCCTTTAGAAAACCACTGTCAGTGAAAAAAAAGAGCCTCGTCAAAACAAATCTGATTATCAAGAAGTGGAATGAATTGCAGTTCACAGTATCTAGGTCCTTCATCAATATCTTTCTATTTTCAACCCTAGTAATACAGGCTACTAGAAAACCACATGAGAGCTGTTCCATGCTTGACATGCTCCTCTTATGTAATAAAAAGAATGAAGTTCATGGTCTGGTTCCGTATTCCATACCGTACCCCAGCACGTATTAAATCCATCTAAATTCCTAATTGAAACCTTTTCTTGACTAGAACAGAATGAAATCCTATGTGTGAAAAGTTAAGAAGTTAGTCCTTGATTTGTAGATGAACATCTTAGAAAAGAGTATTCATCCTGACCTCACCATCTTCTGCTCCATTTTTTTTGTTCTTAATAAAAACACAAACAACATAACAACAACAAACGAACCGTAAGAATCTCTGGTCCACTCTCTCACAGGAATTCATCCTTCTGCACACACCCACACACTTACAGACATACCTGGAAGAATAAAACGGATGAGAAAACTGATATGTGAGAGTTCTCAATCTTTTAGTTACTGGCAGGTGCTCAGCCTCTAAGACATCAAGCAATATGCAAGAAGCTGAACAGACTTAAACAGGATGAAGCAAAGAACAAATCCTACCATGAATCCTCCAAAATGGACAAACTGATTGTCCTTTAACTTTTTTTTAATGGGATATATGTCAAATCTTTAGTTATGGACTTGAGGTTCTTATGTCTTCCTTTTAATCTACATTAGCTGATTTGACATTTGAATGCACATTTCCTACAATTTAAATTTAAAACAAATCTGTTAATATTACAGTCTTCGTGGATTTCAATAATATACTCTGCATATCTTGTGCCATTTGAACTGCTGAAGGCTAAATGTCAGAGCTGATGAATTTTCAAAGAAACCTTTTTTTTTCTTTAGAAAGAGGTTATTCCTGTGAAATATAATTTTTCTTTTTTTTTGAGGCATATATACATTTTAACTTTGTGAAAGTTTTTATCAATTTTTGTTTCTGAACAAAAAGAAGTATCTACCCTGTATCATCCCGAGGCACATGAATCCTGAATAAGTGATATTTAGTTTCAAATCTTCTCTTAAAAGAACAGTGGATTCTCAATATACATTTTCATTTTACCAATAAATGTCCTGATCACACACTGGCTATTTTACAGTTTTTGAATTGTTTCTGACTCCCTGATTTTTTCACTGTGGAAGGTGAAGACAAATATTTATTGTATTTCAAAATACAGCACCTAGGGGAAACATAGTAGCTATTTTGCACTTAGAGTACTTCCTATGCATTTATTTGAAAGGGACCAAAAATACCATATGATTTAGGAAAAAAAAAAATTTAACTATTTAAAGCAGCCAATGTTGCCCTCGCTTCAATTATGGAAGGTTAGTCGCTTTTTCCAAGTTAAAAGAAAGAAAAAGTAGCAAGAAGTACATGTTTGTACCTTCCAAGTATTTTGTTCCTGTATTAATTCACTTCAAATGAAGCTACTAGACCAAATGTGCATGGAGAAGTTTTTTTCTGCAAGTGATGACTTTCAATGGAAAGGAACTTTGAGGTGTGATTGGTGTATTTGTTCACAGCAGTTGTCTGAAAAATCAGCCTTTCAATGAGACAACACTACTTGCCTCTGGCAACCAGAGAAGGCAACCACAAACTCTTCGATAAGTGTCTGATATGATTAAAAGGAAACTGAGACACACAAGTGTTTCATAACATGGTATTTCCTTTCTTTTTGTCCCCAACACCTTTCCCTCAAGTCCATACGTGAAATATTTTCTTGTCAAACCAACACAAGACTATGGAGAGGACAATAAAAGGCTCTTCCCAGCCACTTGTTAGCCTCTATTGATTTATGTGCACAATATAGCAGCATTTCTTATGTCAAGGCTTAGCAAAATTGGCAGCCGAGAATCCTCATCTGTGGTGCTATCAGATTTCAAAAGTTAAGCAAGCTGAAACTTGTCACTTTTATGGGAGTTTCAGCAGGAAAACTGAGGTGTTTCTGTGATCCCAGGATGACAGCTGCACTTATGTTTATAACTGTGTTCACTGTGATTTTTTACAGCCACCAAAGGGTGTCTTCCTGCTAATACCTTACATAACTGTATGTACTAAATCAAAACACATTAATGGCCAGTGTATGGTAGGATTCTTCCATATTTAGGAACTATACTGAAGTGCATGGTGGAGTAATGTGACTTGATAGAAGGAAAAGGAAAAGAAAAATTGCCAAGGACAGTCAGACACTGGAGCGGGTTGTCCAGGAACACTGTACAGTCTTTGTCCTTGGAGGTTTTCAAGACACAATTGAACAAAGCCCTGAGACTCCTGGTCTGAATTTAGTATCAGCCCTACTTTGAGGAGGTTGAACTAGAGACATTTTGAAGTCCCTCCAGCCTGACTCTGTCGTAACATCCTTTTCACATTTAAACAAGATGTATATTAAAATATAAAATCTTCCTTACATAGCAGTTTGTTCCTCTTCACAGATATGAATTGGTGTTTATTAGGACCATCTTTCCCTGACAACTTTTTAAGAGAACCAATTTTCAGTGTCGGCTTTCATAACGAACTCCAAAAAAGGTGGGGAGGAGGTGAAGAATTGATCATTGTTGCAGCTTCTTCATGGCAGTTCATTTTTCTGAATGACTGGGTGTATGTCCTATCAGATATGGCAATGTTTTATCTGTATTTTTTTTTCATTGTACAATGATTGCTAGGACCAGCGATCACTGGTAAGGTATTTGCAAACAAGGTAAACTTGTGTTGATCAAAATCTGGTGATTCTTTCAAAAACTAATACCATGAGGCAATATGTTCAAAAGTCAAATAGGATATAGAATTTATCCTTTTATTTCCCTAGAGCTGTCCCTACTCTGTGCAGATTCCAGGAACTGCTTTTCAGGCCCCTGGCATACTGCTGTGGATAGCTCATTCTTCCACCCATTGGCTAATGGCATCACACCACAATAGTACACAAGTCCTCTGACACTGACTCCAGCAGCTCCTTCCACTCTGCTCAAATTAAACACTACTTCTGGTTCTTGTCAGAGGTCAGGCATCAGATCTGTTTCCCCTCTTCTCTGTCACCCAGTTAGTACCCGCAGAACCACCTCTTACCTTTCACAACTTTCTTTAGCAATCTCCTAGGTGTCTCTATCACCTACAATCCTTTCCTTTTCATCCTCCCCCCCTTTTTTTCCTCTTTTTTCCTTCTTTACATTCCCTCCTATTTATTTTCTTCTAATTTTCCCTTTTTCCTTTCCCTCCTCCCCCCCTTTTTTTTTTTCTTCATCCTATTGTCTCCCACTCTTGACTAATTCCTCTCTTCACCTACCTGATCTTTCTTTGCACTCTTGCATGAACTGGCTGTCCATGTTCCTTGCAGCTTCTTCATTCTTCAGCAAGAAACAAAAACAAGTTTAGAGGCCAAACTCCACCTGTGAAACCATAAGGGTAACACCTAGAGAGTTTCTCTTGCTTGCAAGGTCAGAGGGGCAACAAGTCTCAAATGACATTCAACTGAACAATTACATACAATAAAGGAGGGGGGATCAAAAAGTTGAAAAGCAGAGCCCAGAAACAATAAGAAGAAGATTTAAGGAGTAGAGAATCTTCTTGTCATGAAGATGTTGACAGAGGAAGACAATGGGTAGTCACGCGTCACAGTTCCAAGGTTGGAGAAAATCTAGAATAGGTTTAATGAAATAGAAAATAACACTAATGATGGCAAGGAGGATGTTGAACTATATACAAATATACACAAGTATGTAAATATATTCAAAGATACAAAAGAATATGTTAATACAGAATGCATACCTTCCAGATAGCAACTAGTCCCCAGTTGAAAAAAACCCAGACTGGACTCAACAATAGATAGTAACACCCAAGCCCGGAGTCCCGATGACAGTCCCTAGGAAAAAAAAACAACAACAAAAAACCTTGGAGCGGCCATGACACTCCCACCCAGGGAGGCAGTGGAAGGCAAACTGTCCTACTGCATGATGCTCATCTGCAGCAGGAAACAGGAGTCAGAAACTCCAGCAGCACAGGAAAAGATGGCAACCAACCAATAACAACCCTCCTCCCAAAGCTCTTCTTAGGGCCCTTTTATACTGAGCACCCTGGGAAGGAATACCATGATTGGCCCATTTGGGTCACCTGACCCATCCTCTCCTCCCCATAGGCACAGCTGCCCCTCCACCACAGCTGTAATTGCCACACAAACAGGCTTTTATCCTGGTACTCTCAAACTAGGGCATCACAATCATGTTTGAAATGATACATCCAAAAAAGCAATGATGTAAGCTAAAACGCACAGAGGAGCGGAAAGTTGAAGAACTGTGACTGAATTTCAGGGTAAGATATTAACAGGGATTAGAAGCTTCGAATTATGAAGCAGAGAGAACACAGAGCTAGTATTGAAAGTAGACCAAGACTGAGAAACAAAGAAAAAACAAAGAAAATTTGTAATTATTCAGCTCTTCAGGACTCAAGCACAAAAAGATATAAAACAGTGTGTCGTGGGTTAGGGCTGGGCCGGCCACTAACACAGACAGACGCCCTCTAACCCCCTCTTCCCCCCCCCAAAACAGGAAGAGAAAAGGGAATGAGGCAGAGAGACTTACGTGTTAGAGGAGAAAAAAAACTAGAACAGCTTTAATGAAAATAATAGGAATAATGGTAAAAAGATAAAAGTAAAGAACTATATACAACTATAGATAGTAGCCCGATATCAAACCTGACTCCCTCCCCCGATAGCAATCACCACTGGTGCTGCAGAGCAGGAGGCACTGGGGAAGCCCCAGGCTCAGCGGTGGCGGGAGCTGGATACAGGGAGCTGGATTCGGGAACTCAGGATCCGGATCAGGAGGTCAGATGGAGTCGTCCCTGGACACCGGCCATTGCAGAAAAGAAGGGCGAAAAGGCCGAAAAGCGGACGAACAAAAAGGGCCGAAACTCTCGTGATTGCTCAATTTATACTAAATATGACGTATATGAGATGGAATACTCTCGTTGGTCACCTGTCCTGTCTATTACCCCCCAGAGGTGCAACCTTTTACTTCCTTGTGCCCCCCTCTTACTACCCAGCACCCCCAACGTGGCACACAAGAGCCAGCAGTGGCCTTGGTCACTATAGGAATAAGTATAAGCAAGAGCCTTTCTACATACCAGTCCCAGGCAGTGACTGTAAACATCAGGTGTTATCACTGCCAGTAGCACACACTGTCTGCAAAAACATGCTGCTGACTTCAGAACGTGCAGCCTTTGAGAAGACACTAAACCGGAAAGTAAAATTCACTAAACAGGACTGGGTTTTCAGCTAAACCCAGGACACAGTGCCATATGCATACCTACCACAAAATTCATATACAGTTGTAAGAAAATGTCTGTGAACCTTTCGGAGTTTCATGGTGTTCTGCATTAATTTGTCATAAAATATGATCTAACTGTCATCTAAATCAACAGTATTGACAAATATAATGTGCCTAAAATAATAACACAAAACCAGTTCTGATCCTCCATGTCTTTGCTGAACACACTCATGCAACATTGAAAATGCCAGTGGAAAAAGTAAATGAACCATTGGAATCAATAACTGGTTGACACCCCCCGCCCCGGCAGCAATAACCTCAACCAGGCGCTTCCTGTAGCTGTGGATCAGACCTGCACATCGTCCAGGAGGGATTTTAGCCCATTCTTCCTGGCAGAACTGCTTTAGCTCTGTCATGTTCTCCAGATGTCCCATGTGCACGGCTCTCTTCAAGTCATTCCAGAGCATCTCTATTGGGTTGAGTTTTGAGCTCTGACTTGCCCACTCCAAAAGATGGATTTTGTTTTTCTGAAGCCATTCTGATGTGGACTTGCTCCGGTGTTGTGGATCATTGTCCTGTTGCATCACCCAATGCCTACAGAGTTCCAGCTGGCGCACAGATGTTCTCACGTTATCCTGAAGAATTTTTTTATACACTTGGGAATTCGTCTTTCCCTCAATGCCTGCAAGCTGGCCAGGCCTTGATGCAGCAAAGCAGGCCCAAATCATGATGTTTCCTCCATTGTATTTACTGTTGGGATGATGTTTTCATGATGATATGCAGTGCCCTTTTTATGCCAGATGTAGTGCTGCATGTACTGTTCAAATAGTTCAATCTTTGTCTCATCAGTCCACAAAACATTTTGCCAGTACCACTGTGGAGTGTCAGTGTGCTCTTTTCGCAAACTTTGGGTGTGCAGCAATGTTCTTTCTAGTAAGCAGCAGCTTCCTTCATGGTGTCCTGCCACAGACACCCTGCTTGTTCAATGTGTTACGTACTGTAGCCTCATGAACACAGAGGTTAGCCAGTTCCAATGATGCTTTCAACTCTCTGGCTGTCACTTGAGGTTGTTTCTTTACCTCATTGATGAGTCTTTGTTGTGCTCTTGGGGGCATTTCAACTCGACACCCCCTCTTTGGTAGAGTAGCCACAGTCCCAAAGTGTCTCCATTTGTAGACTGTTTGCCTAACTGTAGAATGGTGAATTTCTACGGTCTTTGCAAACATCTTGTAATCCTTTCCAGTTCTATGTAAATCAACAATTCTTGATCGTAGATCCCCTGAAAGCTCTTTTGGTGAGGCATGGCTCATATATACATATATCTTTTGTGGAGCAAACTCAAAAAGTTTAAGTGGTTTTTGGCATTTGATGTAGCTCTAGTCCACACCTCCAAACTCATTTTCTTAACAAGACTCCAGGTTAACCTGACTCCAGTGAGGTTTTTGAGGTCAGCTCAGGAGTTCACTTACTTTTTCCACTAGCTTTTTGAATGTTGAATGAGTGTGTTCAATAAATACTCGGTGGATCAGAATTGTTTTTGTGTTATTATTTTAGGCATATTATATGTGTCGATACTCTTGACTTAGAGAACGATTAGGTCACATTTTATGACAAATTAACGCAGAACATGAAATTTCAAAAGGTTCACATACTTTTTCTTGCAACTGTAGTTTCTGTAAATTTGTTCTTCTACATTCTGTTCCATAAGCATCAGTTCAAATAATTAAATGATCAGAAATTTTTATTCTTCACTCAAAATGGTCGGCTTTTGCAGTTCACTAAAAAACCCCAGTAATCATCTTTCCAGCAATTTTACTTTTAATTTCTTTTTCATTTCAATCAGAACATCAAGTGGAATTGCTGAAACACTGTAAAAAATATTCTCTTAGTATTCCTCCAATAAAGAAAGGCAGGCCATAGCAGAAATTTCTCACTGGGAGTTTTACCTTGGTAGAATTTCTGGGCAATTGTAATAACATGAGACTGAAATATTATTCAGACAGACATACACATTTCTCAGTGATGAGCAAAACAAAATCTTTTGATGTTCTGGAAAGAACTCATCATACAAATACTATTGTGAATGAATGACTGCAGTTCCAGATCTGCTTCATAATTTTCATCTCAACTTCAGTTAAAATACTTTTGAGACCATAGGAAAAGCTAATGCCTGTACTGATAAGTTCCTAATGAAGTTTTAGAGAAACAAGATTTTTAGAAATGTCTCAATGAGAGTTTTGAATATTCTTTGAAATAGTATTTAGTTTCTTCTCACCTCTCAGTTCAGGTGTGAAAATTACTTTTTTTCCAACTATGTAAGTCCTTAAGAAACTGAAGAAGCCTTTGTTAACTGACCTAAAGTACTTACATACTCCATTAAAGTGTCAGTATTTTCAAGGTCTTTTTATTAAACCATTTTGTCTATAGAACATGTCTTACCTTTACAGCCTTGGAAGATGTTAAGATGCTTAATATCAAACTCATAGGAATTTTATGCCAAACAAGAATATTAAAATTGCAAGAATTCACTTGTACGATACCAGTATTAGTGTGTGCATAGGATAAACCACAATCACATTTATAGAATAGTAACATATGAAATTAATATTGTTGATCTATCTTAATCAAGAGAGAAACAGTGGAAGCTGTTTTTCACCAGTCCTTATCTTTAATTGTTAATGAATAAGTCCATTGTTTTTAATGTAAAACCAGAAATGGAACAGTTGGAGCAACTGTCCTCATATAACAGATCAACTTTTCAGGCAATGACTGACATTTGACCTAGACATAGAGTTTGATGTCACTTTTGGAGTCTTTTTTTTTCTGTTTCTTAAATGTTCCATGTTCTTTTGTTCTTACATCATCGTGAATGGCATGTGATCTTATAAATTAAAAGTACAACAAACCCACTAAAAAAGACTGAGCAGAAATCTAACAAAATGCATATGAACAAGTTGAGGTCTTGCAGGTGATATTACTTGCATATTTTTTTTAGTAAAGATAACTTGGGTTTTCTATGTTACATTTTTTAAATGCCGTTCACATGAAAACTTAAGCATTAACATCAGATACATTTAGCCTTACCTCAGGTTTGACATGCTCAGATTTGATAATCTCTACTGTCTTTGCTGAGTTTATAAAATGTCAGTGTGTTAGTTTGGATATCTGTGCTGCACTCTGATAGAGTAAGTCATCTACAAGTGTCTGTAATACTAATAATTTGATGCCCGAAAGACTTCAGGATGTTCGACTGGAAGAAGTGTATGTTGCAAACCAACCTCAAAAACGCTGTGCTGTGATGGCATAGAGACACAAAATTCACATGCTGCGGTGGCACAAAGGTGAACCTTAAGAAGATTAATCTTGTCATCTGTATGGCATAGGAGATCTGCTAAAAAACTTCAAATGTCGGACTAGCTGGTCCATGCATCCGTGCAGGGTTTTTGGCAGAACCTCAGTGCCTTTCCTCTTGATGCTGTAGGTACTGACTAGTTTACTGTGAACTGCCAACACCAAATTTTACAAAGTTGTGCTGGGTACCTGAGCTATCAAATGAGAGGAGACATTCCAGAAGATTTCTCTAATCAGTCTTATTTTCAATTGTCTTCCTGTGTGACTTAGAAACTTAATTTTAAAATGGCAACCGGGGAATGTGTATATTCTTGTTTCCTGGAGCTGGGTTTTTAAGTGAAATAGTAACTCTACCAACAGTGTTTTTCTACGGCATGCAGTTGGAGTTGCTAGATAGTGAAGAAGAAGCATGGCACTTCTTCAGCAACTGGTTTTGGTATTTTTATTTCCTTAATGTATTGAGTTTTGTAGTTATTACGAAAGAGAATCTGGTTTTCAGCTGGAAGAAAAATGTATCACCCAATAACCATTTATGTTCTATGTTGTCTCAGCCTAGGATTCTTCACAATTTCACCCCTATGCACACCACATATGACATCAAGTGATTCCTAAGCATGGCAGGTTATAACTTCGTATGAACTACTGGCCTATTTATTAAGGAGTGACGTTTTAATCACTAAGTATTTAAAGGCTGATGGTGGCCTGAAATATATCTGGGGGTCTGCCTGTGGGTCAAAGCATTTATGAACTGTTAAGTTAGAATAACTTAGAAATAGGTATCACAATCAGTACCCTGTGTGAACAGAACATGTGTTCAACCAAAACATTGAGACTGTATCTGTACCAGTAAATTAAACAAAACCAGAATATATTTTTAGTTGCTGAGATTGCTTAGTGAGACTGGATTACTGGAGTAGCCCCTTGGCAGGGTCCTGTTCTTTGCTTATTGACTTTCTCCTATTTTCCAGGCATGAATTTGGGAAGGTGAGGAGAAGGAGTTGCATTTTATGTAGAGGAATAGCTTAAATGCATGAAACTGTGTTAGGGAATGAGTGACAAGAACCTTGAGGACTTATGGCTAAAGACTGGAAGACAGACCAATATGAGTGACATCTTGTCAGGCATCTGATGCAGATCACCTGATTGAGAAGATGAAGAGTTTATTAGGTAGCTAGAAGAAGCTGTCCAATCACAAGCCCAGGAGGGGTCCATGGAGGGCTCGAAGCACTGATATTTATTGTAAAGGCAATATGGTCAGACATTAGCAATCCAAGAGATTTCTCTGGTGTGTTGATGACAGTTTCTTAACGTAAGTGATTGATGCACAGACTAGGACATCACTTTTTGGTGTATTTAAAACACACACATAAGGAAGAACTGTCTGGGGATGTCGGAGTCAAAGACAGCTTTAGCTGAAGCTACCATGAGATGACACAGTTAAAGCCCTATGAAAAGTAAGCAAAAGAAATAATGGAGTCACATCTCTGGAGTTTAGGAGAGCAGACTTCAGCCTGTTCAGAGATCTGTCTGGCACAGTCCCATGAGGGACTGCCCTGGCGGGCAAAGGGGCTGAGATGAGCTCATTGACCTTCAAGGACAGCCTCTTCAGCTGTGACTGATCAACAAAACCTACAGTGAAAGAAGGCTTAGAGGAGATGGACAAGAGAGATGAGCTCAGGGAAGGATGTTTGGAATGAACACCAGTTATCATGAAGATATTTGACTTTATCTCAACACAAAAGGGGCTGGAGGGTGACCTTTATTTTGGATATAGGACTGTACCAGTGGATCATTGGGTTGTGGATGTGTAAACAGCCTTCCCTGAGATAATAAATGGAGAGCAATATTTCACTGAGCTAGCCAGACCAACATAAAGGGCAAAGAACTGCATATGTGGCTGAGCCCAACATAAAGAAAAAAATTTGAGCAACTAACTACATGTACTTTGAAGAGAACAAAGGACTTGAGCTGATTATAACACGTATTCTTTCCCAGCGACTGGAAAGTCCAGCATCATGATGGTTGAGCATATGGAAACTGGTAATGCAAACCATGATTTAATTGTGGTTCAACTGCATTTTGCAATTGCTATATTGTGCTAGTGTTGTCATTTCAATACATTGCTGTAACATGCTGCTAAGTTAAAATCCTGTGTAATGTCAAATACATGCAGGTAAATCTTATATTAAGCATTAATCCCTAATTGTGTGGAGTATCTAACAGAACCTAGTCAGAGACTAATGGGCTCTGGCAGCAGGGCAAAAGAAGAGTCCAGCGTGCAAAAATTCAAACAAATATGATAGAAGGGCAGCGTGGTTGAATGGGGAACCCTTGATGGAGCTCACAAAAGGTGAAAGTATGAAGAAGCTACCTGGAAGGCACATAGAGACACAGCTGAAGCACACAGAAATAGTTAGGAGAGCTGAAGAGCAGCTAGAGTTGAAGCTAGCAAGTGTGCAATAGCAACAGGAAGAGTTACTACAAGTAAGTTGGCAGTGAAAGGAAGGCTAAGGCAAATGTGGACAGTGTTCCTAATGGCAAAGGACATTGAAAAAGTTGAGGTACTCAGTGCCTTTTTCTCTCACTTTTTTACTGGTAAGGACTGTTCCTATGTTCCCAAGCCTATTGGCAGGGTGTGTGGTGGGAACTGAGAAAACCAGAACTGGGAAGCACTTGTGTCAGCTGAATATACACAAATCCATGGGAGCAAGTGGAATGAGTCTAATGGCCAACATCATTGCAAAGACACTTTCTATCACCTTTGAGAGATCACAGTGGTTGAGACAGATTACTAGTGGCTGTAAAAATGCAACATCGCACCTGTCTTCAAGAAGGAGTATTCAGGTAACTACAAGCCACTCAGCATAACCTTAGTCTCTTAGAAGGTTGTGAATCCTCCTGGACGACATCTCCAAGCAGAGGAAGGACAAAAAGTTGACTGACAACATCCAGTATGGATTTATCATGGGCACGTCACACCTGATCAAACTGATTGCCTTCTGTGATGAGATGAGTGGCTCTGTGGATAAGGGGAGAACAGTGGATGTTGTATAGACATTTGACATATTCTCCCAGAGTATCCTTGTAGCCAGATGAATGAGATATGAATTGGATAAATGGATTGTAAATTGTGTGGGAAATTATCTGTGTTACTGACTCAAAGGATCCATGGTACAAAATCTACCTGTGGCCAGTGTACTAGTAGTCTCCTTCAGGTATCAATACTGTTTAATACCATTATTAATGATCTGGATGATGAGACAGTATGACCTCTCGGCAAGCTCTAGGATGATATCAAATCTAAGGAATGGAGAGGTAGACTGGAGGCCAGTGCTGCCACACAAAGGGACCTTATATAAGCTGGAGAAATGGGATGACAAAAACCTTAAATAACTTTTAATGCAGGAAAATGCAAATTTCTATATCTGGGATGGACTAATCCCACATTACAGGATGTTACTGGCTGGGGGTTCACTGGCTAAAAAGCAGCTTTGCAAAAAAGGATGTGAATGTTCTGGATTACCTTCTATAGTTGAGGAACACTCAGTAAAAGACATCATGTGTCAGTGGCAGCACTGAGATGAAATAATTTGAAAAAAATATCTCAGAGTAGACAAAAGGCCATAAGTCTCAGAATTTAAGAAAGCATTTATTAGCAAACTAAAATCAAGCAAAGTTATTGCAAGGGCCAGCATATGAATGATGGAATTGACAAGTAATACCAGTGAAACAGAAAGGGGTGGGCAATGTAATAATCTTTGGAAAGTGGCAAAAGTAAGTGTAATCTTGGTGTCTAGATTTAAGTTCATTTGCAAATCAAATACTCCACATGAAGGCACACACTATTCAAAAGAGGATTTGAAAACTAGAAATTGCTTTTTTATTTCTTTTCGGCTAACTTGAATAACGTACATCAAAAGGTTACATCAACTATTATTTTTATGGTCTGTATTGAAATTAGATTCCTTATATCTCTTCAGCAAATTCATTCAGCTATTCAGTCTTCATCAGTTGTGTTATCATCCTCCACCTCATTAACCAAACAAGAGAGTAAAGGAGGGAACTGGGGAAAAAATCTTCAAAATTTATTCTGATATTTCTATAACAAAAAGTGTGCTTCCATTTTCACAATTTCAATAATGATAGTATTGGAAGAGAAATTGAGGAAAATACCTGATGGTTACCAAGTACAATAGTGTGAAGATCCACAGAAGTTTTTGCTTCAAGTTTAAAGGAGTTTCTGCATACTACATTTTTTCCTCTGTACTGAGAACATTCTATAACAGTGTAGAACCTAGATAACTGTTGACAGTGTAAAAACAATATTTTCTGAAAAAAAAAGAAACAAGACAAACCTGCTAAAAAATTGATGGCCCTGAAAAAGTCTGGTGGAGACTTTTCCGCAGTTCGGTCCCTGAGCAATGTGGACTCTCCTTCAGGATCCGAGTATTGTACTCTTATTAGGACCAGAGCAACACTTAATTTCCCCTCTTTCTCATTTTTCATGGGTCCTATGCCATACATTTACAGCTATCTCTCCCCATGTGTTTGTTTGCTGCCTTCGCATCTGCTTCCTTTTTGTTTTCTCAGTTACCTGTAGTCAGTTGAATGTTACTGGGTATCACCTTCAGGCTGCTGCCTGAATGCTTCTGATTATGCCACCTCTGCTCTCTTTCTGTGTGGACTCAATGTTTGTCACAGATGAAATGTTGTACCTACAAAATCGAAATTAGCATATGAAGAAAATTTGGAAGCATGGGACCATCAGTCTCCATAGTAATTGCCACATGTTACCATGGAGGAAGCACCGGCTGCCTTTCCATTCCGAATATGGTGCTCTTCTGCGATGAGGAGGGCATCAGAAAATTGGTGCTGCCTATGTATACATTAAATATAGGCTTACAGTGCTTTATGGCTGCTAATTGTCTTCTCTACAACAAAATTCTTAGATATTTTGCATAGATTTTGCTTTAGGGTGTAGCTATTTTTCACTCCATTTTGTTGTTGTTGTTTGGTTGGTTTTTTATGGAGCATTTTCCAAAGCAGTCTGTGTGTCTGAGTTAATTTTAGAAAAAGTACTCACAGACTCCTAATGTATTGCTCATGGTTCTGTCAGTGCTTCTGATTTTTTAGATGTCAAATAACATTGAACGTTATTTCACCTTCTCTAAGGTAAAAGTCAACATATCAAGAAGCAACTGGACAGGCAGCAGTAGTCACTCAAACACCAGATGTAATCCTTGTACTTCTGGCATATGTCAGTACTCAATATCACTTTCTGTCTGTCATCTCCTGTATGGAGTGGCAGAAGAAAAAATATTTAATCAATATATTTTCTGTATCTCAAATTCAACAAAGAACTATGAGTAAGAATTGAGAAGATAAGCAATAGTTCTTCTTGGCAAATACGTGCTTCCATTTGCATAGAGTTCTTCTGAATAGCAAGTAGATACAAATATTTTTTCAAAACATAGACCAGAGAACAAAAACTGGAACTAAAACTGTGTGTGTATGTATGTTCAAGGGGAAAAGACTCTCTTCAAGTTTGAGGAAGTATTGTCTGGCATCTATTACTTCATCTAATTTTAGGCAATGTTTTTCTCATTTTGTTTCATCTTGAGGAGACCTTCCGCCGCGGCATCCACGAAGTCAGAAATTCTTCATCAGTGTTCTTCCTTCAAGTCAATGCTGCCTGGCTAGTGCAGTTTCTCCTTGTCTTAAAGAAGCCTTAAAGACTTCAGTTAGAAGTTGATTAGGGCAAGATATTAACATATAAAGCGGGCTCCTGGAGTTCCATTTGCACGGTATTTATCCTAAAAGAGTTGCTCACTACATTTCCTTTTTTCCATGAATGTCTTCTATGCATTCCGTTCTTTAAAACTAAAATGAAGGCACAGCAAGATAAAAATAAATCTATGTCAGTTCCTTTGACTGTTATAAGGAAGCACAATCTGGACAAATCCTACTGACCCGATCTTGAATATCAGTGTTTCAACTCCAACTCTTAGAGTCCACATAGCCCATGATAGGACACATGGCTACTCTGAAGGGAGCTTACTGCCAGTCTTTTAGGATCAGTCAGCCAGCTGATGAACTGAATGCATTGGCCTGATCTTTACAAGGACCTGTTGTGGCTACACTGTTCTTAATAGAGAAACTAGATTTTGCAATGTTTTGAACCCATAGGTATCTATGGATTTGGAACTGGTATACACTCACAGGCCAATCACAATTCATTTGATTGAGTGGGAGTGTAGAAGAATCACAGAATCACAGAATGGTCATCTAGTCCAACCCCTCAGTATCTAGGTACAACCTAGAGTTTATTTAATATATCAATTCACAATTTTCCCAATAATTGTTTATACCAAATGTTCTATATCCAATACTTTTTTGTAGAGGAATTTCTTGTGGCGAAGGGGCGCGGTATCCCTTTAAAGGTTTGGACAACCCATCTTAGGCCTAAATAAAGACTCTGTCCTTGGAGCTGCCTTGGGACATGAGGAGGAGGAGTTTTATCTGTTTTGTGAGAGCTTTGCAAGATGCTTGGCTGGAGGTGCTGGCCCCGGGGGGAGAGGGAGGGCGAGAACTGCCTGCATAGTTGAATGGCACTACCCAATAAAACGCTGGCGCATGTAAACCTGTGACTGACCAACTCTGTTAAGGGGCAGGCGCGGGGACACTGCTGAACTGTACAGATTGAGCTGTCCAGAGCAATAAAGGGAGGACGACTTGTAGCCATATTGGTGTGATGGTCATTACTTGGCCAGCTCTCTGATGGGACCCTTCTAGACTTTTTAGTATCAGCTACATGATTTTTAGGAAGTTAACCTTATCCCTAACTAATAAGCATATGTGAGGCAATGAGATGACTCTGACCACTTCCTTCCTATGCTGAGAGAAAAAGCTATATGCAGAAACCTGCATTTTCCTCCAACAGGTGCAGCTGGCATTAATTTTTTTTTTTAGGTGTCTCATGGCTGTCATTTTAGTTAGTTTAATGGGTTACCATAATTGAAACACTTGAGTAGCAGCGCTTTGTTCATATTGCTTTGTGACAACTATATGCTGTGGCTTAATCTAGCCTTGGAGAATACCATATCCTGATCTGATGTAGAGGTGTTCTTTTTCAAAGAGCTCCTTCTCCCCACACACATGCACAAGCAAGCATTAAAGAGGTAGCAGTAGTTCTTCAGGGAGCTGTGAAAGGAGTGAAAAATAATGCCTCTTTATCTACAAGTAGCAGTGATTTGGTGACTAACAGGGACAACTCAGCCCCTAGTCTCATAAACCTTAGTCTGTGGTAATCTGTGGACGAAGAAACTGAAGTAAGACAGCCTTTGATCAGGCTATATGAATGTCAGGAAACTGGCTGTTCTTTTCGGTTACTAATAGAAAATATCTTCCCTCTAGAACATTATTTTTTATATGTAAAAAGAAAAAAACAACCCTTTGTGTGGATTCCATTAGAGATGTTTGGACAGTATTCAACTGTGCATTAACTAAACTGCCTCTAAAGACTTCTGGCTTTTTTTTCTGTTAAAATTAAACAAGGATTCCAATTACATCTTTCTTAGGTATTAGCTAGCTAATCACAGCCTTAAATTGCATGGTCCAGACGGACGGTAAGGATGGGATAACTCTCTAGAACTAAGTGAAATCTAATCTACACTACTCAGTTTAGACTGTTTCCAGAAGGCAGCTCACCCAAAACATAGGATAAACTGCTTTAGGGATGACATGAAGTACTTGTATTCATTTAAAATACCTGTATATGGAAAATGTATTTCTTAAATATTGTGGTGTGCAGAAGATGTTCTCAAACTGCATAATGTCAGATTTCAACTATAATTCAGATTTCAGCTATATAATTCAGACTTCAAGGTGGGGGCAGTTGGCAAACCTTTTGTCTTACTGTTTCAGAAAGAGTTCATCGTATAGCGAATGTGTTTCTACTTAATGTAAAGAAAATAATATACTAATATGAAAAATAATTTACAAAGCCATGATGGTTCTTTGCTCATGCTTTGAACTCTACCACTTACAGATTTAGTAACTTAAATAGTAGGGATTTTTTTAGAATTTTTTTTAGCCTTCTCTTGGTCTCACACTGCAGTATCCTCCCTTGCCACCAGTGAGACATCAAATTTTCTGTATTCTACATTCATAGAGGGACTGGAAAAATCCTGACCTTCATCAGCAACAGGAAGAAATCTCAGGAGCAAACATGGCTGTTAAACCTTTCTTCTACTTTGACAGTTGAATTTTCTGGAGTAAGCTTTTTTTTCCTCTTTCACATCTAAGCTGTACCTACATGCTTCAGACTGGGAACTTCACCTTTTACCTTAGCGAGCTGCCTACTTTTTCATATGCAACAATACAGTGAATGACCCTGGATGTATTCGATACAGAGACCAGGCAGATTTGCAGAATGGAAAAAGCCTGGAAAGGGATTTGTATTTTTGTTCTGTCCTCTCTCTTATGTCACTGGGCATTTTGTGTTACACTACTGAAACAGTCTGAGTAAGGTCAAACTTTGCCAGGCACAAGGCCACCTTGTTCTTTCAAATGTTATTTCAATACATCAACATGCAGATTTTAATAATCCAGTAGATAAGGGAAAAATAGTCCTGCTACAAATCAAAACGCTGTCAACTTGTTCCGATTTAGTCATTTATCAAGGGGCTTCTTTGCCTGTGGCTCTC
This sequence comes from Trogon surrucura, assembly GCA_020746105.1. Classification (NCBI taxonomy): domain Eukaryota; kingdom Metazoa; phylum Chordata; class Aves; order Trogoniformes; family Trogonidae; genus Trogon; species Trogon surrucura. The sequence continues at coordinate 75,106,288 of CM036617.1, forward strand.
AGTTCAGTATCATCTCTGGACAGCGCAGTGTTAAATGGATTCTTTGTTGAAAAGGCACAAAAATTGGAGGATTGAAATCTGTTTAATATAGGACTTTATAGGGAAATTCCAAAATCAGAAGCAAATTAAAATGGTATTGACTATACCTCAAGTAAATTTTTTATCGTTTGAATCTTGTGATTATTTTTTTCCTTTTGTTACTGTTTCATTTTCGTATTATCCTGATTAGACTACTTGTAATTTCAAATTAGGAGTAGAAAAACATAATTTCTGATTTTGTGATTGGATTTTACAGTTTGCAAGAAAACAATAAAGACGTTTGTGTGAAAGAAACCTTTTGTTAGCTCTCTTTGGGACAGCATCTTTTGTTTTCCAAACTCTGTCAGATAGTCACATTTTAAAACTTTCCACCAATATATACCTGTCTGTATCTCTTCAAAGCTTCTCTTCTAGGGCTGCTTCCTACTTTCAGTTCCATCTAAAAATAAATCCTCCAAAATTGTTGCTAGTGGTTGTTACTGGTAATTGCAAGGCATGTATTTTCTAATGACACTATCCCTCTAACTCCATTTTGCTCAGTTTATGCCCTGTATATGAGAATAGGTTGTTCTCAAATCAGGCACAATACATGGCAGGTATCACAGTGACAGTGATTCCTCAAATGATCCACATAGTTCAAAAAGTTTTGCAGAAACGTGCAAACAAAATGGTGAGATTATCTCTTCTTAATTTATTCTAAGCATGGATACCCATGTTATCATAGAATCATAGAATCATAGAATGTTAGGGATTGGAAGGGACCTCGAAAGATCATCAAGTCCAATCCCCCTGCCAGAGCAGGAATGCCTAGACTATGCCACACAGGAACGTGTCCAGGCAGGTCTTGAATGTCTCCAGAGAAGGAGACTCCACAACCTCTCTGGGCAGCCTGTTCCAGGGCTCCGTCACCCTCACTGAGAAGAAGTTTCTTCTCGAGTTTAAGCGGAACCTCTTATGTTCCAGTTTCAGCCCATTACCCCTTGTCCTATCAGTGGTTATCATGCTGTGCCTTAACTATATGTAAGTGCATGCATCTCTTGATGATTTCACTACTGATGGTAATATCTCTGTGTTCTGAATAGCGAATTTTTTTTCCAAACTCAACTCACATCTAGAATTTCTAGAAGAAAAGCAAGTGATTACTTAAAATGTGTTGTCAAGATATTCCCAGGTTGGTCTACGGAAAGATTTTTGTTTTCAGAGGAACTAAAGGTAGGATCCCTGTGAATCACAGAATCACAGAATGTTAGAGGTTGGAAGGGACCTTAAAGATCATCTAGTCCAACCCCCCTTCCGGAGCAGGATCACCTACAGTAGAGCGCACAGGAACGCGTCCAGGCGGGTTTTGAATGTCTCCAAAGAAGGAGATTCCACAACCTCCCTGGGCAGCCTGTGCCAGTGCTCGGTCACCCTCACTGTGAAAAAGTTTTTCCTCATATTTTTATGGAACCTCCTGTGTTCCAGCTTCCACCCATTGCCCCTTGTCTTGTCAGTGGACGCCACTGAAAAGAGCCTGGCTCCATCTTCCTGACATTCCCCCTTGACATATTTATAAAAATTAATGAGGTCACCCCTCAGCCTCCTCTTCTCCAAGCTAAAGAGACCCAGCTCCTTCAGCCTTTCCTCATAAGGGAGATGTTCCACTCCCTTCACCATCTTTGTGGCTCTATGCTGGACTCTCTCAAGCAGCTCCCTGTCCTTCTTGAACTGAGGGGCCCAGAACTGGACACAACATTCCAGATGTGGCCTCACCAGGGCAGAGTAGAGGGGCAGGAGGACCTCTCTTGACCTACTTGCTACTCCCCTTCTAATACAGCCCAGGATGCCATTGGCCTTCTTGGCCACGAGGGCACATTGCTGGCTCATGGTCATCCTGCTGTCCACTAGAACCCGCAGGTCCCTTTCCCCTGCGCTGCTCTCCAGCAGGGCAGTCCCCAACCTATATTGGCACATGGGGTTATTTTTTCCCAAGTGCAAAACTCTACACTTGCCCTTATTAAACTTCATAAGATTTCTCCCCGCCCAGCCCTCCAGCCTGTCTAGGTCTCTCTGAATGGCTGCACAGCCTTCTGGTGTGTCAACCACTCCTCCCAACTTCGTATCATCAGCAAACTTGCTGACAACATTCTCTAATCCCTCATCCAGATCATTGATAAATATATTGAACAGCACCAGCCCAAGCACTGACCCCTGAGGGACCCCACCAGACACAGGCATCCAGCCAGACTCAGCCCCATTGACCACAACCCTCTGGCTTCTTCCCTTCAACCAGTTCTCGACCCACCTCACTACTTGGTCATCCAGACCACACTTCCAACTGAGGAATACCTATGAGGATGCTGTGGGAGACGGTGTCAAAGGCCTTGCTGATGTCCAGGTAGACCACATCCACTGCATGGCCACCATCCATCCACCTGGTTATGTCTTCGTAAAAGGCTATCAGGTTGGTCAAACATGACTTCCCCTTGGCAAAGCCATGCTGACTGCTCCTAATAACCTTCTTATCCTTGATATGCCTAGAGACAGCGTCAAAGATAAGATGTTCCATCACCTTTCCAGGGATGGAGGTGAGGCTGACCGGTCTGTAGTTACTCGGGTCATCCTTCCTGCCCTTCTTATAGACTGGAGTGACATTCGCCTTCCTCCAGTCTTCAGGCACCTCACTTGTTACCCATGACTTACCAAAGATGATGGAGAGTGGCCTAGCAATGACTCCCGCCAGCTCCCTCAGCACCCGTGGGTGCATCCCATCAGGGCCCATGGATTTATGAATGTTCAAGTGTTCAAACTGATCCTTAACCCACTCCTCATCAATCAGGGCAGACTCCTCCTTTGTCATGACTTCCTCTGGGGCCTCAGGGGACTGAGGCTCCTGAGGACGGTCTCCAACAGTGTAGACAGAGGCAAAGAAGGCATTCAGCAACTCTGCCTTCTTTCTGTCCTCTGTCTCCAGGACACCCACCTCATTCAACAGAGGGCCTACATTGCCTCTAGTGTTAGTTTTGTCAGCAATGTATTTGAAGAAGTGAAGTTGAATAGCGTGGGTAGAGAACAATGAAAAGAGAACAGGTCTCTTTCAGGATTTGCTCAACAGAACATTTTAACACCGAAATCAACCAGTGCTAGAGCTGGTATTTATTGTAACTCTCAGAGGTGCTTGGGACTGAGGGCATTTACGGAAATGCCACTGTTGCACAAGGTGAATTCATGGGAAATTGCTTACCTGATCACTCATATTGGAGGTACTCTACAAACTGGAGGATGAACTCCACAGCAGCTTCAGCTAGCCTAGCACATAGGCAAGATATCTGAGCTAGGAAAATGACCTGTAGATTGTGCTCATGAAAGCTGAGAGATTGGGAATCCCTTTCCAATTTTTCCCGACTCCTGGGTTAGCACAGTAGTCCACTGATTATTCATTTCTACTTTGTCTCTACATCTCTAGACTTTGGATGCACCTTTTGACCTCCTCTTTACCTCCCAGCACAGAGCTTACTTACATAGTGTTCAGTAGCTACTGTATTAGTTGCATAAATGAAGATTTCATCTGGAAAGAAGGAGCAAACATTTATACTGTTTCTCTTTAGTATGGATGGAAAGAACTGTTAAAGGTTATTTTTTATTCTAATTTCAATTCTGAAACTTTCAAATAACATTTTTTTTCCCACAATGATCACTGTTCATTTACAGTGATTTATTGTTAAATTACTAATATAAGTACCCCTATTTAGTTTTTTTAAGCTCAGCCACAGAGAGATAAATGGTGGATAGACCAATTGTTTCAAATCAAAAGTGTGAGGGAACAATTATATGTCTGTTAAAATGCTGTAGCAATCCTTCAATTAAATTCTAGTTTTCCTTTCTGTGCTTCAGTGCTGCATTGAGTGTTTAATATTATATCTAAACATTGGGTGATATCTGGAGACAAAGGAGAGAGTGAAAGCAGATAGGCTCATTGGCTTCCTGATTACTTTAAGGCACAATTACATTTTCACTATAAATTGGAGGTATGACAAGTCAGAAAGAGTTTATTTCTAAGTTAAAAAATAAATGAGTAGAGAATACTTTTCGTTGCTTCAGAGAAATGAATCAGAGAATGTAATCAGAGGTAGAATGAAGAAAATCCGACTGCACAGTAGATCATAGTGGTGTGTGGCACAATGAAAACAGAGGTTGTATGTACCTGAGAAACATAAAACACATTCAGCAGTACCTTGAGTATTGCATCGTATCATGAGTATTCATAGAATCATCTAATTGTTATGGTTCGAAAAGACCTTTAAGATCATCAAGTCCAACTGTTAAACTAACTCTTACCAGTCACACTTCTAAACTGCGTCCCTGAGTGCCATATCTAGATGACTTTTAAATACATCCAAGGATTCAACCACAATCAATGATTCAACCACTTCCCTGAGCAGCATGTTTCAGCCTTGATAACCCTTTCAGTGCAGAAGTTTTTCCTAATGTGTAATCTAAACCTCCCCCGGCGTAACTTGATGCCAGTTCCTCTTGTCCTATCGATTGTAACTTGTGATAAGAGACCAACACCCACCTCTTTGCAACCTCCTTTCAGGTAATGAAAATGAGCAAAGTCTCCACTCAGCCTCCTCTTCTCCAAACTAAACAGTCACAAGTCCCTCAGCCGCTCCTTGTAAGACTTGTTCTTGAGACGCTTCACCAGCTTCATTGCCCTTCTCTGGACCTTCTCCAGCATCTCGATGTCTTGTACTGTGGCACCCAAAACTGAACACAGTACTCAAGCTATGGTCTCACCAGTGTTGAGTACAGGGCACAATCACTTCTCTTTCTGATATAGTCTGGGATACTGTTGGTCTTCTTGGCCACCCAGACACACTGCCGGCTCATGTTCAGCCGGCTGTCCACCAGCACCTGCAGATCCTTTTCTGCCAGGCAGCTTTCCATCCACTCTTCTCCAAGCCTGTAGTGCTGCCTGGGGTTGTTGTGACCTGAGTGCAGGACCCACCACTTGGTCTTGTTCAACCTCATGCAACTGGCCTCAGCCCATTGATCCAGCCTGTGTAGGTCCCTCTGCAGAGCCTTCCTATCCTCAAGTAGATCAACACTCCCACCTAACTTGGTGTCACTTGCAAACTTCCTGAGAATGCTCTCAATCTCCTTTTCAAGATCATTGATATTAAACAGGAGTGGCCCAAACACTGAGCCGTGGGGAACAACACTTGTGACCAGCTCCCGACTGGACTTAATTCCATTTGCCACCACTTTCTGGACCCAGCCATCCAGCCAATGTTTGATCCATCAGAGTGTATGCCTGTCCAAGCCTTGAGCAGCCAGTATTGCCACTAGTAATACAAAGTCCTCTACTCTGAATATAAACAAACCCTTCCTCTTCTCATATCTCTAATAAAACTACATTTCTCATTTATTTACTTTCATTCCAGCATTCACTAACGTGTTAATTATTACTAGGGCATTTTATGACTGATTAGGCTGTACGGTGATAATGGGCAGGAAGAATCACAGCATGGCTGAGTCTAGAAGGCTCCTCTGGGGATCATCCAGTGGGAATTATCCAGTCTCACACCCTGCTCAGAGCAGGGTGAGATACAGCATGTTGCTCAGGGCTATGTCTGGTCATATTTTGAATATCTCTACAGATGGAAACTCCACAGCATCTCTAGAAAACCAGTTCCACTCATTGAACACAGCCATGATGAAAAATGTTTCATTTTGTGTCTGTTGTGTCTCATCAGTTCACTGGGCACTACTAAGAAGAGTTTGTCTCTACTGTCTTTACAGCCTCCATCACATTTATTTACAAAGATGGATAAGATCCTTTGTGGCTTGTCTGAATGGAGCTGTATCAAACAGTCCGGAAACTATGTCACAGTGGCTTGTAGGTAAACGCATCACAGTGCAGAAATAGTCACACATACACCGAGTATGAAACCCCTGAAATTGAATTTGTCCTCACACTTCCTCTCAGCTGGGACTGGTCTTTTTTATCTTTTCAGGGCAAAGCTACGGCAGGTCTCACATGCCTGATGCATTTGCTGAATAATTTCTTTCACTTAATCAGCACCTGTGTCTTGAGCATAACATCACAGAGCAAAATATCAGCTGTGCTGCTTTAAAACAGGCAGAGTCCTCTGGCAGAATCATGTGTGATATACACACAAGGAGGTGCAATTTCCACCTTTCACCATTGCTGTAGCCCCCATCTGTTCTGTTTTCTGATATACTGATGTCTTAGTGACTGAAGCAAAGGAAACAGAAGGATTTCTGTGTTGTCTTCGGGCAAACTGATGTTGCTAGAATGACCCTTCTGTGCTTTCGGATACCTGCCATTATAATGACATCTATAGCGTGGTTGCAGGAGTGCCCAGAAAGACATCTCTGAACACCCAGTGTACCCCAGTGTGCCTCTGTTATAAGGAAGGTCTCTATTCATGCTTGGAATTAACACGTTTTTGTAACAACACGTGTAACGTAAAAGGAATTGCTGCCATTCACCATCTCACCAATGCATCAAGAAAGTGAAGAGAAGGAAGGAGATGGGTTGCAGCAAATCCTTCTCACAGATCATGTACTGTCCATCATTTTATGGAATGACTCAGACCACCACCCTTTCCTGTCACATGTGCTTAGTAAATCGTTCCTACCTGGATTCACTTGCAACAAAGACAGCTTTTCAAAATGAGAAAGTTAACTGTTCAGTCAAATTATTTGCTTCCCTCATTAACCATGTCATCTGAGTTGTGGGTTAACAAGAGTAGATGTTTAAAAATACTGCTTTTTCATTTCTCAAATTAGAGCAGAAGAATGTACCACCTGGTTAGAATAAGTCTACAGGAATCACATCAGTATCTATGAAGGTATGCCTTACAGAGTAGAGAGCAACTAAAGTAAGGGGTACTAAAAGGCCCTAACAAAGGAAGCAAAGTGGCTTCTCTTACTCATGAGGTAGCTGAAAAATAATAATTACTCTTCTGAAGTCAATAGAAAACTCTCTTTGACATCAGTAAAGTGAAAAAAAAAAACTTCCCTCTCATGAAGTCCTCTAACATTCATTGAGTTTGGAGGGAGAAGGATTGTAGCTCAGTCTTTGTTCATTGTTGGGGTAACATAAAATGTCAGTCATATGCAAGTTACATTCAGGTTTGAAGGCTAGAGTTTAATAGTCTAAAAGCATTATACATTGTAACATTGCATAAAGAAAATGCATTTTGTAGTTTCAATCTGAATTCAAATGCAGATATATTACAAGGCAATTGCAGCCTTTGGTAGATCTATGCAAGAGCCAACACTTTTCCTTTGAAGGAAATTAATGACTGACTTTCCAGTTTGTGTGTTGCTGTGGAAAGCAGTGTGTTCCGGTAGGGAAGTTTGGTTCACTGACATTCTTTTCTGACAAAAAATTGTTCAGCTGGAAAATTTTCAGTTAGTTCAAGTATTACCACTTTCAGAGAGCATCATTATGAGCAATCCCTAAATACTTTTTTTAGCCTGAATCATTATTTTAGCTGTGTCTACATTTCAGGGTGCATGCTTTCTGTGATTTGACCCCTAATGGCACCTCATCTGAGGTCTCATTCTCTGTGCCCCCAGGAATATTGCTTCCTTCAATGCACACAGACAGAGGTAGATGTCATTACCCTGGTTAGGCTGTACAGCAGGCTTAGGGAAAGGAGAAGTGTAGATGGCTCCCGTTTACTTTTTATGCTTACATGTACTTGAATTATCTTACTTCAGTTCAGCCTTTCCAGGGATAACCATGCAGTCTGACAGTTCAGTCTCCCATCTCTTTTACCTCTACTTACTGAGGGAAGAAAGTGTTGTTCCTTGGAACTAGAAGCATCGCAAGAAAAAAATGATTAATTATGTTCTACATTTAAAATTATTTGAAGTATAACAAAGGTCTAACAATCATTTTCCAGCTGGGTATTTTCAATGTAATTCACTTATACACTTGAAATGCTGAAGTTTCCTTTGGAAACTGGTATTTAAAGCAGTGACATTGAGTGTGCCAAGACAGCAGTGGCTTGACTTCTATGGGAGGGCAGCAGTACGGTTAGGTTACTGCAGATTTACAAAGTGAACTCTTTATAAAGATTAATTATAAAGAGGAGAATAATTAGAAGGGAGTATTTGATAGTCACGAGCACTGTCATCTTTTGCAATGTTTTAAAGGCCAAGTTCTGATTTGTAGAACTTTGAAGAAAAGATCTTTTTCAAATGTTGGGCACTGAATTGGGACAATAAAAGCAATATGAAAGTGCATGGTCTGATATTAATTTGAGATTAATGCTTTCTTTTGTAGAAGGCTTTGGAAAAGGTAATTTTCTAGTTCTACAAAATTACTCAGCTAATTTAAGTAAACTTCCTTCTTTAAGAAAGAGCCTATAAGACTGTGCTGCATAACGCAGTATTATATCTCTCACTCTTATGGTGTTCAGTTCTGTGCCCTAGTCTTTCACGCATAGGAGTAAAAAGGCACAAGTGGAACATGCATTTGTTCCCTCAAACATTCTGCTTGATATACTGTCTACATCTCTGAGTTCAGTGTGAGACAGTCAATTAATTTCACAGAATCACAAGTGTTGGAAGGCACCTTGAAAGATCATCTAGTCCAGCCCTTGTGCCAGAGCAGGATCACCTACAGTAGGTCGCACAGGAAGGCGTCCAGGAGGGTTTTGAATGTCTCCAGAGAAGGAGACTCCACAACCTCCCTGGGCAGCCTGTTCCAGTGCTCTGTCACCCTCACAGTGAAAAGGTTTTTTCTAATATTTTTGTGGAACCTCCCATGTTCCAGCTTGAACCCATTGCCCCTTGTCCTGTCATTTTACTTAGCTTCGCGTCAGTTATTAAACTTTATTGTGTCTTTTGTTAATAATGACAATGTAGATGAAGCAGTAACCTTTGAACATGTCCTGTGGGCTCTGAACAGCACTGGTCTGCTGTTCCTCCATTACTGCATTCTCTCTAAATGTTCCTAGGTCTAAACCATATGTATATATGTGTACATAGGAGAGATGGAGAAGGAAAATGGGGAGATCTGCATAATCTGATCGAATCACCCAGCATCTGAACCAAGACTCTCAAGATATCAATGAAGAGAGTTTGGCTCTTCAGCAGCGTGATTCAGAGAACCTGAGCTATACAGGCTGCTTATAAAGACTACGGGTCAGACATTTTAACTTAGATAGTATAAATAATCATTCCTTCACCCCCTCATGTTAGATTTACCATATGGCCAAATGTAGATTCATGTCTGAATAGCTGTATAGTAAACTTCTATCACAGTCTTAATGTATTTCAGTTGATTAAGTATTGGTAAGATAGCAACTCAAGTAGTGAATAGTCATCTGTTAACCTCCACCTCCTATTATCTTGCAGAATGCAAACAGAAGTACAGCTAAAACCAAAATAAATGTTACAGAATTTGTATATATTCTTTGCGATGTTAGAGAACTGAAATGATTCCTGTGGAACACTGTGAAAAGGACTGCTCTACCATATCCTGTGGTCACATCAAGCCCAGAGTCGCACTTCTTCAATATTTTCCTTGTGCAATTCTCAACACAATTTAGTCTTGATAATTTTGGTGGTAGTTGTCTCTATCTCCTTTTTACTGCAATTACACGGACAAAAAAAAAATCAGCTGGACATGAAGAAACTGCATTTCTCTGCTAAGGTTCTTTTCCTGGGATTGATGGAGTATGCAGTCTCTCACTGAGAAACAAAAAAACGACCAGTACATTCATCAAGACCTTGACTTTATTTTCAAAAGAAAGTGTATGGGCCATTATAAACTCTTGAGTCAAGTATATCGCTTTTGTTACCTTACAACTTCACTGTAAGAATTTGATTTTGTTGGCTCCGGCTTCATGTTACTCATATTAACATGATATACTCACAGATCTGGACATCAGTCTCAATTAACTGAAGACTAAGAACAAAGGACATGTTGCTGTAGAGTTAGATGGCTGTGCTATGAAATTCTTTCTGTTCAAAGCATTCAGTAAGATGTCTAGAAAGACATATTAGACTGCTTGTTAAATCATTTTTAGTAGAAAGCTATGCTGAATGAATTCAAAGACTGCCACTTATAATGGCATATAGCATAATTCCATATAGGCTAATGCAGTGGAACATAATAAACAAGATAATACTGGGTTTGATTAACATAAGTCTACTATAGGTGTATGGAAGACTTTAGCAAAGGACAGATCAGACTTTGAGTAACGTAGTTATAGAGATTCAAATACTGTTCAGATGGCATTATAAGCTTGACTAACTTGAACACCTAATAACAACAAGAGGTCACAAATTTGCTGCTAATCTTTGGTATACATTGGTAATCTATTTTTATTTTTTTTCTAATGGTTTGAATACTGGAATACATGGTTTATTTGTGCAATCATGCTCTTATCTTCTAATGTAAGCATGTAAGACATTTCATTACATTGGTTAATGGTTGTAGTGTAGGGTTAATAGTTGGACTTGATGATCGCAAGGGTCTTTTCCAACCTGAACTGTTCTATGATTCTATGTTCCGAAAAGTAATAAAATATTGTATTTGAATTTTGGACATGCTGCAGTTCTTCCATAATAATACTCTCAACAGAGTATAACAGATGTGATCTAGAAATTATCCACTTTGTTATGTTGCATTGCAAGCTTCTTTCAAGCTGTTGTACAAATACATAATATGTAGTGTTCAAGATTTGGATAAGATTTACTCTTCATATCCTAGAATATCTTGGAAAAAAGTATAAATTCAAGGAAACCACTTGATCACTTAAATTCCAAGATATTATTTTAAAATTGACAAACCAAAATATTCCTTACAGTTCACTATGACATAGTAATTCAGTTTTACACTGTTTACATCCAGAGGAGCTTAGCTTATGTCCTGAAAAGTTTGTGAGGATATTTCAGGAATAAGACATGATGGTACTGGCACCAGTTGAAAGAAAGGGGCGAAAGCAAGCAGTTACATGGCAATTCAGAGAGGGATAATTCACTATATGTCCTAGAAAAAGAATGATTATGTATGTGAACACCACACGCTAAAAGGCTGTCAAAAGAAAAAGACAAATATTATTTTGGAAAGCTAAATATATAAAGAATATTTAAAAATTAACAATAAAAATAATATTTTTTTATTTTATTTATATTACTAAAAAATACAACCACCAAGGAAAATATGTTTCAGTATTGAAAAGAAAAGAAAAAAAAGAAAAGAAGAAAAGGAGAGCAGTGTAGGAGAAAGGGACCAGAGGCTTCTAGTGGACAGCAGGATGACCATGAGCCAGCAATGTGCCCTCGTGGCCAAAAAGGCCAATGACATCCTGGGGTGTATTAGAAAGGGAGGAGCTAGTAGGTCGAGGGAGGTCCTCCTGCCCCTCTACTCTGCCCTGGTGAGGTCACGTCTGGAATATTGTGTCCAGTTCTGGGCCCCTCAGCTCAAGAAGGACAGGGAGCTGCTGGAGAGAGTCCAGCGCAGAGCCACAAAGATGATGGAGGAAGTGGAACATCTCCCTTATGAGGAAAGGCTGAAGGAGCTGGGTCTCTTTAGCTTGGAGAAGAGGAGGCTGAGGGGTGACCTCATTCATGTTTATAAATATGTCAAGGGGGAGTGTCAGGAGGATTGTGCCAGGCTCTTTTCAGCGATGTCCAATGATAGGACAAGGGGCAATGGGTACAAGCTGGAACATAGGAGGTTCCACAAAAATGTTAGAAAAAACTTTTTCACTGTGAAGGTGACAGAGCACTGGCACAGGCTGCCTGGAGAACTTGTGGAGTCTCCTTCTTTGGAGACATTCAAAACCCGCCTGGACGTGTTCCTGTGTGACTGTAGGTGATCCTACTCTGGCACAAGGGCTGGACTAGGTGATCTTTTGAGGTCCCTTCCAGCCCCTGACATTCTGTGATTCTCCGTGATTCTGTGATTCTGTGAAAGAAAATGAAAGAGAAAAAAATGTAAAATTTTGTTAACAAGGACGTGTTAGAAAAATTAATGATAGTAGTGTGTTTAGTAATAGAAAAAACTTTCAAGTTAACTTTAGTGCATTCAGTGATGATTGTTTCAGGGGGAAGTCCTTAGCAGGAATGACTGGATGAGTTAAAATGAATCAGGTGCAGATTTCTAGTCTTCATTTCTGGCTTGGAAGGTTGGGAGTTTGATCATGCTTATCTTAACTGTACCACTAGCCCATCGCATATGCATCATCAACTCTTATTAACAACAAAGCACAAGTAAAACTAAGTTACTTGTGGTATAAAATAATTTGTAGCTCTCTGTTAAAAAAAAAAAGAAGTCATATTTAGAAACATTTACAGAACAAAATACCGTTGCTGTGTTTTGTCTGCAGGCATTTTTTTTTTGCCAGGAGTTAGAGATAATCTATATAGATTTGGCAAATTTCCAACATCTTTGAAGCAGAATATTTTCTCACAGTAAGGCTGCTGTTAAATGTAGTAGAAATTGGATTTTAAGTGGTTCTTTTGTGAACAAATCAGAATGTTTCATAAAAAAAATTTCTGAGCATCATCCACCCATGTGGCCACAGATTACACCCTATTAAGCAAATTTGATAAAAATTAAAGCATCTATATTGGCAGAAAGCTAAAATAAGGATTTTCCATAAATTGCTGTGAAATTTCGTTGAAACTGTGCCAACTCGTAAATTAATATTTTAACGATTAAGAAAAACATAATAACCATAGGTACATAAAATAAACAAGGATAAATCTAACTGGTTTTCTGTGTAACAGGATTTTGTAGCCTCAAGTGATGTAACTCAGAGCATGTTTGTTATTTAAGTATAGTTGTATTATCCATATTACATTAATGTAAAGCATGATCTTAAAAAATTAACTAACATGATTTTAAGCTGGCTATGAAATAGAGTCAAAATGCTTCGATAAGGGTTTGTACAACATTTAAATCGATCTAAAATGAAAACCTAATTTCTCCAATGCAGTGTGAAAGTTTCAAGGAAGGGAGACGGTGTATCATTTGTTCATCTTTGCAAACAGAGGTTTGAAAAAACAAGTGCTTGAGTCAAATTATTTATGGATAACCCTTAAAAAACTTTTATCTCTGTGAAGGCCAGGTTGTATTGGGCTTTGAGCAACCTAAGCTAGTGGGAGAGAGGTGTCTCTTCCCACAGCAGGGGAGTTGGAACTAGATGGTCTTCAAGATCCCTTCCAACCTTAACCATTCTGTGACCCTATGATTCTATGAACTCTGTACTTTTATCATATCCATGGAAATGTAGTAGCAACTAATGCTGTCAGTAAGTTTCTCAGGCTATAGAATTCTAACACCATTGAGCTTATGATCCAGTCGTACAGAATTACAGAATATGTTGAGCTGGAAGAGACTTTTAAAGGTCATCTAGTCCAACCCCCTGCCCCCTGCAATGAGCAGGGACATCTTTAACTAGATCAGGTTGCTCAGAGCCACATCAAGCTTGACCTTGAGTGTCTCCAGGGATGAAGCCTCCACCACTTCTCTGGAAAACATGTTTCAGTAGTCTTGGGACAAAAAAAACATGACTTGGTGATCTTTTTGTGTAGAGTGGAATCTTAAATTTAACAATTTACTTCCTGGGCTAGGATTCTTCTAACCTCACTTCAACCCCTTCCATTCCCAACGAGCTGAATTGATGGAAGAGCAGAAAAAATAGATTAGTCTGAACATAACCCTTATTTTCCAATAGACTTTTAACTACAGGTGAAAAATACGTGGTTAAGATGATCAGGTTAGTGCTTATTTGAATAAATATAATTCTGATCAAAAGAATAAAGCATTTTATTTTCCCATCATATGGAATATGTCCTTAGATTTATCTTTACTTCTTCTGTGTGTATTTTGGGTGGTATCTGATAGGAATTTAATAACCACCTTAGTGGATTTTCCTACTGAATGTAATACTTGTGCAATCCGAACTCTCTGATATTTTATTACCTGCTTCAGAGAAAGTATTTCATAGAACTAGAATGCCTAGTAGGTTTTTAAAAGAAGCTTTCTGAGCTTTACATCTATTGCTAGACAAATTGTAAGTTTCCCAAGCTTACAGATTGGTACAGCAGAATGCATTAATCACAGCTTTTTGAGTGTTCTAGTCATCAATCCACACTTAATATACAAATTTGCAGAAAGGCAATTAGATAACTAATTTCAGTTCCTGTGCCGAAGGATGAACTATAGTAAGCTTTAAGTAAATATTAAGTGGAAAAGATTAACATTTTATGAAGCTGAGCCTTAAGCAATTAAAACTCAGTGAAAGATTATTGAATTTATACAAGTAGTCTAATCACTCACCCGAAAGTATGTCATCACCGTGACAAGAGTGTAGAACAAAGATAAGGGTCAGGTTTTTTTCTGCTTCCTTACTTTACCTCATGTCTTGAGGAGGCAATGTGCATCCTTTGTACACAGGTTGGAAATTCACTGATGCAAGTGATGTGGCAGAACACATTACTGTGTCACAGCACAGTGTTTTGAGCCCCTAAAAACACAAGTTCTTGGTGTGTAAATATTACAAAAAGAACAGTATAACATTTTACCCAGGCATTTCAGAGTGGTTATAAGTGCATTTACTAAAATAATTTTGCAGTGTTCAGGACAATAATGATAATAATATTATGCTGTTTTCATAATTGTAAACAACAACTTTCTTGCATTTTTCTTCTTATTTTGTGATCTTAATGCTAGTTTGCTAGTGGGAGGTGGGTATATTTCTTAAGCTATACAAGTGTGTTCTGTAAATGCAAAATCAGCCTTTGGACAACTGATGTGAAAGAGGGTGGGAAACAACGAACTAAGTCCCCATTTTTCTATACACATAAACAAAAATCTCACAAACAGAAAAGTGACTGCATAGCTGCAAAGTGTGTATCAAGTTTTCATGAACTCTAATTCAGTCATAGCTTATGACAGGAGATCCAAGAACTTCACATCATAGCACAGGATTGCTTATACTGAATTTTGGGAATTACATAAAAGAAAAGTTTCTGGATACAGCTGTCTCAATGCTGTCAGAATGGCTACCTCCTGGTTCAGGAAGAGTGAAAGATGGCATCTATTCAGAAGGGCCTTTATTCACTGAAAATAATGAAAAGCATGCACACCACTTCACTATAGCTTTCCAGCTGACAAATGTGACTTGTGCTTTATTCATGCATTCATATGGAAAGATGTTCAGAAAAGGCACTGTTCTTCCCACACTGGTTTTCAGGGATCTTCTTTCTCAGAGAACTTTGTCAAAGGAAAAGCTGCAGAAAGACTAAAGGAGCAGTAGATAAAAAGCGGAGATATTAAAAATAATACAGTTCTGTGAATATAACTGTTGACAGGTCTGTTGCCACTGTCTCCCAAGAAAATAAAGAATTGAATGGGTCAAATTCTGTCCTCCTGTGTTCATATGGCTCCTGTTGACTTCAGTAAGATGCATTTCATCACACGGATGTGTTATCTGAGGCTAATAATTCAGTGAACAATTCCCCATCTCTCATACAGGGCAAAAGAGAAAGCCCTCTGAAGTGAGTATGGGGCATGAGCAAAATACATGTGTGCGCACATCTGTGCCAGAAGTAGTTCTGCTGATGGAGCAAAACATCTTGCTGCTTTATGTAACAGTGTGTTAAGACACTTTGTGAAATCCTATTAATAAAATATTAAGCCTTTTACCAGTGTATTCAGTACGATGATGGAAGTTAAATGTTAAAGTTCCCAAGAGGGTCTGCCTCCAGCCCAATACAAATCTAATACAGCCTCGCTGACTTCATCTGAGCACTGACTTTTGGCAGTACTTGAGGGCCTGCTGCTTGCAGCTTATTTCCTCCCACATATCTAGTTAGAACTGAGATTTGAAAAAAATAAATAAAAGGAGAAAACTGCTTCACCAAGAGTATCTTGGCAGCTCATAGAAAAGGTAGAAGAGAGTGTGGAGCTGACACGTCACAGTCACACTTTGTGCTAGGTGATGGAGAGTGTGAACGGCCAGTCTTTTGGAATGAGTAGACCAAACCAGACCTTGAGTAGACCAAACCAGGGTAAGAATTTCCATGCTCTCCCAAGCCAAAGCTGCCTTGCTTACTCCACCACATCTTACAAACCCCTCTGCTGGCGCACAGGGACGGCTTCACCTCACTGATCAGGTTTGGAGTGTGGATGTGCTCAACCAGGGAGGTGTAAACCAAGAGGAAGGTGTGAGAGCAGAGGGAAGAAGCAGACCTTGTCTGTGCAGGAGAAATCAAAGCACACCTGTAGTCACAGATGTTTTCTACAACTGTGTCTGTGGTACCCCACTGCAGACTTATCTATGGAAACAGCTTAAATAAGTAGCATATGCTTGATTCAGATGATGTGCTTTTTTTCGTTTTGTTCTTTTTTTTAATCTGAGGTAGCATTCTGTTTATTTCTGGGTTTGAAGATATTTAAATCATGTTTGTACCAGTCAATGCAAAGTGTTACGTGTACTGGAAGGCAGTATAATGCTTTGACAGTTGAGAAGATGAGTTTTGAAGAAGGTCAAATCATTCCAGCATTCATTTCACTAACAGGGAAATTTTAGTTTTGTTGAAGTTTTGCAGAAGGTCAAAACTTAACCCTTGTCAGGGATAACTGCTCCAATAACTTCAGAACCAATTTTCTCTTCTCTCCACATTATCCATCTTGCTCAATTCAACATATGCTTATTTCTTGTCAAACTATAGAAGCTGAAAAAAAAGAGGAGTGTTTATTTTCATCTAGTAATGCAGTATTTTAATTTGAGATACTAGGAGATCTGAATTAGTCATCCTAAAATCTTGGATAGAATGGTCTGACATAAATTCTTAAATTAGCTAAGTGCAAATTATATTTCATTTCTTCAACACAGAGTTTATGGTCAGATATAGAACATGTTCTAATAAAACTGTGTTTCTACGTACAACATATTTAAGGCATTTTTATTTAAACAACTGTGAATACTGGATTTGTTTACTTGAATCAAATTTCTCTTTAAATATAGATATATGTAAATCACAAGTCAAATATGAAGCGTACCCAATGTTTACATGTGTTTTATGTTTAGTACTTGATATTATAGCACACAGCAAAAGGGAGTCCCTGCCAATGTGTCCTGACACTTAAAGTCGCAGCCTGAAGTCATGTTTGGTCTGACCTGTGCAAACAGCGAAGAGGTAAAGGTGTAAGGAAGGATCTTTTCTTCCTTTTTCCCACGTCTGTTGAACAAAAAACTCACACAGATCTGGCCTTCATGTATGCTGTAGAGTGATTGCTACCTGGTATCTGCTGAAGTGCTCTGTTTTAGTTCAGTCATGTCACAGTTTGTTCAAGTACGGATATCAGTACAATGAAGAAATATTCATAATGAGATTATTTGATGACTTTTGGTTTTACTAACCTCTGGAAATTCTAGAAGGGCCCTCATCTCTGAACCATGGTCTCTTGGTATCATTTCATTCACAATGTATTGGGGCACATAACAAATCACATTTCCATGGCAACAATGTTCAAGGTTATCCTAAATCGAAATAGCGGCGCCGAACGTAAAACATGCAAAGCTGAAACATTGAGTGCTCAGGTTTCTTTTTTGAAAAAAAGTCCTTACCTTCAATACTTGTTTCAAAAGCACTGTTCAGTCCCCCAAGCATTGATCTAAAAGCGATGTCAGCACTAAATCATGAGCCCTTGAGCCTTAATGTTTTCAGCACGTGGAAAAGTGTAATGTCCCCACTTCAAGTGTGCTTCTCATATCTCGAGAAAGGTTTCAGGTTCTCTGGTGTGCAGGAAAGATGAGGTTAGCAACGTGATAGTGTTTGTACTTCAAATGCTGGTGTGTTGCTCCAGCTGAGTCCGGGTTTACAAATAAATTGGTGTTAGCGGAGAGGCTGGCTGTGGTCCTCACTGTCACACTGTTACTTCTGAGTGCAGAAGGGAAGACGAAATGACATTTTTTTTAGTCCTGGAAGAAAAACCAAGCACTAAGACTGAAGAGGAGCCGTGTTGTGGCTCAGTAGGTCTCCACATGCAGAAGATGGGCAATGCCTGTGTACCTCGCACCCTCCCAATGCTTAGGTACAGCTGACTTTATCAGCGCTTTCTCCAGGACTCAGCCCAAATTTAGGGCTCAGAAAGGGGGTGTTTGTCTCCCCAATGTGTAAGGATTCAGTGGTAACATCTTAAGAATAATAAAAATAATAAGAATAACGCTCTAGAGGCTTCACAGTATATTGGAGTGTGAAGTGCTAATTCATTTTCTGTTACTGTAGCTGTCTTAAGCTTGTGCCTTTCAGCAAAAAGCTGACAAAACCCATCAGTTTGTTTCCATCCCTTTATATTATAACAAGTTGGCTTTTTTTTTTCTGTTTGTTTGTTTTGCTTAAAATGGTTGTGTTTTGTTTTTCAAGTACTTGTTTCTTATTGCAAAATAGGCAAACAAACTGCTTCTTTCCTGTGAGACACGAGCCTTCATGGGAAGGACACATTTCCTTCTTCTAGACAAGAAACAAAATGAGAATTGCAAACTTACCACAGGTTTATTTCTTTTCTGCTAGTAAGAATACTAACACTGCATCCAGGACTGATTTCTCTGGCCCCCTACTTCCTGTTTTGGCAACAAGACACTGATAAGTGCCATTGAAAGACAGTCTGTACTGCCCTTGCACTCATTCTTCTATTGGAGAACCAGCACATCAGCATATTGCTGCCCTAAAACAATTTCAATTCCCAAGCTTTACACAGATGGGCATCTTGCCATATTGCAGTGCCTGCTATGATTGTACCAGCTCAAAGTGCTGATCCTTTAGGTTACTAGAACGTAGAGTTTTGTAAAGGAGAGTAGATCAGAACGAAATAGGAGAATTATTTTGCAAAGTTCTTTGTACAAAAATTCTGTGCTGGGGCTCAAACATTTTTCGTGACTGCTACAATAAATGAGAACATGCATGAGCTAAGACTAGAATTAATGTAGTTATAATTAAGCTGCTCTCAAAGTCATTAGGTATTTTAAGCTGTTGAGCCATTTTTCCAGCTCATTAACTTTATTTAGACATAATTACATTTTTTAACATGTTAGTCCAGATAACACTTTGATTGTAGTTTTACATATGCTATGGTGCAGTAGACATACTGCACAATAATGTGTCTTTGGATTGGGTTTGTTATATAATCCCAGATATCTGATGATAATTTGTTAAGGGTTTTTTCAGGGGGGAGTGGACCAGTGAGATACTTTGAGGAGGTGGTAGGTTTTTGTTTTGTTTGTTATTTGCATTTTTCTCTGGAGTTTTTACATTCTATGTCATGGCTGTTATTGCTTCTCAGATTGTTGCTCCTTTTCCTTTCCTGACTACTGTAATTACACCCCAGCTCTTGTTTCACAGTTGGCGTCCTGTTTGCCAAAGATGATGATACTACATGGAACCATTCCAGAATTAAGAGAATCCCTATTTTACTAAGTTTGTGGAACTGTTGTGGAATTTAAGGCTTCATTTGCTACTTGGCTTCTGGTAGCCTGACAAGTATTAAACAAAGGGTAAGAAATTGGCCGTGTTTCTCCCTGCATGGAGGTAACCCTCTGACTTTCAACGAGGAGCACCTTGTTTGATGGATGGAAATTGATTTATGACTTTGAAATACATGTCACATTATAAGGAAAAGTATTTTTCCTGTTAGGAAGTTGTTAGAAAATCTCTGCCTGTGAGCACCAGTCTCTGAGAAAGGTGCTATATTTGCAGAGTTTCAGGGAAAGAAGGATTCAGGGACAGTTTCATTATGCTATTCTGCTTTGTGAATGCTTTCGGACAGAGAAGAGCATTCCCAGTCTTTATTGATGCCATGTTCTGTTACATAGGCATCTCCACATTAGTTAACAAGGCATCTCAAGTCAAGCAGAGAGTCTGCATTAGACGCGACAACGTGCTTCTGAGTATAAAATGAGGCAGCTTAGCCCTGCAGTGGAGTCCAGAGCATGTCCCAGCAGCCTGGTCCTCCAGGCGAGTGGTGAGGGTAGTTTGGTACAGACTGATGAGATCCCCACAGACTGGTACTCAGAGTCTGGAAGCTGCTAGGCAAAATAAGGATAGAGATATTTAAAGACTGTTTTTCTTCTGAGTCCTTAGGTGTCTTAGCCAGGGCTTCAGAAAACTGTCTGTTACTGTTGACTTAGAGTCTCTTTTGAAGTAGGTCTAAAGAACTTAGTATAGAGTTTGTGCAAGTAGAACAGAACAAAAATATTTTCATCCCTAGCATGTAACAGCTTTTGCCCTAGAGATGAGAGAATTGGGTTCAACTCCTTCTTCAGCTTCAGGGGTTTAAATCCTTCTACACTGTATAATGCTGACAGTGGAAAAATTACAAAAATAGATTTGGGAACAAATCCCAAGATGGTCCTAACCACAGAACAAGCTCTCGATTAATACAGTGAACCTTGTATTATATTTGGCCTGTCCTTACTGGAGGGTGTGGAAGTCTTAGTCCATCCAACTGTGTCTACAACATGGGGCAATACTACAGCTAGTGGATCGTGTAGATTTGAATCCCCAGAGATTCAGGGAGGCGTTTTCTCACAGTTTTTCTTACGTTCTAGGCTAATATTAAGTGAATATCACCTCTGTCTATTTTCACCAAAGCACCACATGACTCTGACAGTTTCAGCTGGTGTTCTTTAGGTGTGATCTGGAAATGTCCACCAAAATGAGCTCTGCAGAGGTTTTAGGCTCTAATCAGGTTGCAGTGTTCTTAGTCCAAGCCACCTTTTGGTCACAGGCAGCCTCCTAATGTGAATTAAAGTCAAGCAGAGAAGTACCTCATGAATTTAGACGCTTCTTGCGTTACACGGGGATAAAAGAAGGCTTTGAGGAGTTAGGAGTGGGAATGATGCACTTCCATTCCTCTTAGCACTTGGATGGATTTTGCTGTTTATGACTAAAATGAAACAAATCATCTCAATTATGAGGATTGTATGAAGATATGAAAGTCACTGATGAAAAGTGGGTAAGATACAGCATGTAATTAATGGGTTTAATTACTACATCTAATCATTGTGTTTAATTAATTACTGTGTCTAATTAAGATAACATTAGCTATGAGTAAGATATGTTGATCTGGATTGAAAACCATCTCTCCACTAGCAGTCTTTAAGGAGAATCTGCCATTACACATTGAATTGCCGTATTTGGATATTGTGCTCTTCCTCCCACGTGAAGCAAAGAGGCGTGCTTGGAGGATGAACTGGAGCTTCAGCTGCAGTTATATAAGGCTTATCCTGCTTTATATCTTTGTCTCTCTCTCTTGATTGTGGCTTATAACTTCACTTGGCTGTGACAATTTCATTGCTGGTGTTCACAGTTAACTATATAACTCTGCCGTCAGTCGGGAGTCTGCATTAAGTACCTGAGAACAAGATACTGTACATGTGAAGGGTACTGTACAAACTTCAGTCACTTCAGTAATGCATATGTTTTGCATTTCTTTTTGATCTTTCTAATTTCCTGTATTGTGCTGCTGTGCAGTATATGCAATATTTTCTGAAGGGTCTTTTTCATATGAGCATCAGACATAATATGTGTGTGTGTTGCAGACCACCAAAATTATATTTATATGAACTATAGTAGAGGGTTCGTGTTGCATGACCTGGGCTTCGGAAAGTGTAGGGAGTATCCGGGAAAATAGTCAGCAAGTACGGAGCTGAAAGACTGTAACATGGGAAGAGATAATCCTGGCCTGCATTTACCCATATTGTCTGTTAGGAGCTATCCCTGGAGTGAATCAAATCCAGAAAAGTCCTGGGTCTTTGTCTCAGAGGACGTTCATGGGTTTATTTCAAAGGAGAGTTTTAAAGTAAATACACGCATTATGGACAAAGGGGTCTGGGTGGTGGAAGCTAACCAGAGAGCTTGGTTAATTGCAAGTAGATGTGTCCTGAGATTGTTTCAGGCTACTGCTGGGGATGGTGGTTTGTTACTAGATGCTGGTCCGGTTCCTCATCTCCTCAGACATAGCTCACCTAGCAGCCACCCTGTGAACAGTCCAGCTGAATGACAATAAAGATGGCAACTCACTGTGAACATTTGGATACTCTGCTCAGGGAACTTTGATTTCTTTGGACTTTCTTCCAAAGTTCTCCCCCAGAACATTTCTTTTAATGGGGGGCTGGATCTATCTTAATAATTCGTGTTTTCTTGAGAATATGTGTTTTTTTCTCAGGGATGGGTGTTGTAAGTGTGTGCACTATAAGAGCCACCTATCCAAATGAAGTACCCAGTGTAGGCATGAACTGAACAACTGGTGTCACACCTCTGCTAGGTAAAACATACAAATATATATACATTTTTAATATCTCTGCTATCTGTGGAAGTACAGCATATTTACAGTTACAACACTTAACTCCCCTCTTAAATCCTCTGGAAGAACATTAGAGTTATGATACTTGTTTGTATCCAGAGCTTAGGCAAAAACAGAAATATCAGAAATATACATTGAATAAGCTATATTTGGACTAATTTTTCTGTAACACTGAATTATATATCCTTCAGCTAATAGACTCCAGAAGGCAAGGGTATGATTTTCTCCTTTTGTTGCTGAAAAAAGATTATGTCAAGTGGCAAGAGGTCATTAGTTTTCAGAGGAAATGATGTTTCTCCTGGTATTGCACAAAGGTCTAAAGACTGTCATATTTTGTCAGAAGATATGTAGGTGAAGAACAGCTGACTGAAGGAAGTTGGCAGCTGTTATCTGGTGAAATTCTTTACTATGTCTGCAGTACATTTGCTTACTCAGTTATTTGTTGTAAAGAAACAAAGAAGAAATAGAATATGTGTTCTGAATTTCTCTCAAAAGTTCCCAGGTGAATTGCACTCTTTGAAAAGAACAGGTATAAAGGATGCTGAAAAGACTATGGTTCATTACTTCTGACTTATCTTTGAACAAAGCAAAAAAAGAAAAAAAATATTTTGCAATGACTTAGTCTAATAACTGGAACTAATAAAATCGGTCTGTCACTTCCATAATGACTTGCAGTTTTCACTTAAAGCTCAGCAACTATAGTCATTGTTTCAGTGCACAATATTGTTTATAGTGTTTTATTTCTTTTTTTAAAAATATCTAAAGGATTTCTTATATTGAATTCTTAGGGAAATAAATGAACACTTCCGGTGGCATGACACCTCTCAGCTTTTCTTGGCTGATTTGCATCCCAAACAAATGCAAAACTTCTTCCTGAAAGCAATTTGCAAGAACACTGTGCACAAAACATTCATTAACAGTCACAGTAGTGACAGGAACCAAATTAGAACAAGAACATTGCCATTACTATGCGTGTCCAAACTTGACGGGCAATGAGAATAAACACAAACATGAATACAATTTCAGAGAATGTCTTTACTTGCAGACGAATAGCTAAAGCATAGACTTCACATTTCATTCCTTTGTATTTACAGCTGGGAGAGAACAGTCTCTGAGCCTTTGTAGTCAACTGTGCTTTAACATGAACAACTACTGATACTGATTGCAACATAAGGTCAGAGATACAGCCAAGACTATTTCCCTTTTTAGTGGACAGGAAGGATAAGAACCTGCTTCAGTGGCAAAATCATTTGCTGGCTGTTGGAGGTGAGGGAGACAGAGGTCAGGCAAAGCACATAACCATCCTCTTGGTACCAGCACTGAGATGTTGAAGACTTAGAGCTGTATATTTGGGGTTTGTGTCTTGCATTCCAGTGCTTCTTCTCAAACTAACTTTGAAGGCTTAGTTATCCAGTGCTGCTATGCAATAGATATCTAAGGATCTAGTCAATCATCTTTCAGGAGGGTGAAGAAGAAATTTTGTTGATGCAGGAATTATGTACAGATTCCTTAAAAATTTCCTTGTTTGCATGTTTTTGCCACTACTCACTTGCATCAAGTCCTCTTCTCTGGGGAAAGCTGTAATGCTCACAGGATTTTGGTTGCTGAGTCATCCAAGAAAGTTGCTCAACAGCATGTTGGAGTCCTCTCTATACCCATGGGTGCTCTTTGTCTGAAAACCTGAGTGCAAGTGAGGTTGGTGAGTACCCAGATCTTGGCCTAATATGAAGATGTCACACATCAAGAGCACAAACGTAGATTTGGAAACCTGGAAGCATTCCAGGACCATGCATATAAATATTGTCACTGTTATGAGGAACTCAGCTGTTACCCCATGGAGTTGCTCACAGACGAGACACCCGAAAGCCCTTTTCCCACAGGAGCTTGTGAGAGAACCGCTGCTCCTTACTGT
Organism: Trogon surrucura; assembly: GCA_020746105.1. NCBI lineage: Eukaryota > Metazoa > Chordata > Aves > Trogoniformes > Trogonidae > Trogon > Trogon surrucura. The sequence goes on from CM036617.1 coordinate 75,130,587, forward strand.
CAGAAGATACAGGCCACCTTGACACCATCCTGCTCCTTACAGTGCTGTACCTTCCTGTCCAACTCCTTTTAGACAGGCAACAACTGGTGTCTCCAGCCTGGTTGAGAATCCTCCACCAGCATTTTTGTGATCTGTCTCATAGATAAACAACTATATATATATTTTTTGAAAGATGGAATAAATTAGTATAGCTATAATTTCTCTTAGGTGTTATTAATAAATAAGGCTTGTAAGTTTTTGTTGTTTGGTTTTCTCGCCCTCCTCCAGTTTCAGCCACTTGGACTCAGCTAAGAATTATGATTTAATTTATTTTAAGTAGCGATGTTCAGTCTTCAATTATTTTCTGTTACCTCCCAAAGGACTGTTCTTTTGGGGCATTTTTTATTTCAGCTGGAAATTACTGTTAACATACGTGGATTATTTGTTAGCTGATGACAGTTCTTGCTGACTTGGTGGAGAGGTTTCTGAGGAAAACTAATATACTAGCCTTCCTATTATATTAAGGCCTTTCAGTTGTTTTTAACAGAAGTAAGGGAGAGAGGTTTTTTCCCTTTACACTTTCAGAGACATCAAACCTGACTAATTTGTTTCCTTTTGAAATTGAAAGAAACATCTCTTTAAGAAAGTTTAAGTGGAGAAAAACCTACTATACTATGTTTCCTGTTCTTGCCTTAAAAATTATCATACTAAATCCAGTCTCCATTTCAATATCAGTTACCTACGGAATGTTATCTGTATATATCTGACTGATATTTTTTCTGTCACATTGGAGATACCGCTTATATTTTGGAAAGGTTGTCTGACAACTCGTTGATCATTTAATTGTTGTGTCAGCCTGGTGAATGTATGCTGCTTATTTGTTAAAGTCTGTAGTGAAGGAAGTGTAATAAAGTATGTGAGTTGCTTCGAGCCAAAAATAAATTTGAAGATAATTCACATCGTTTTAGGAAGTTTGCTGTTTTGGTTTTGTTTTGTTTTTTTCCTTAGACTTTAAGGACTTTATGATTACAGCCAAATAATATGTATATCGAACTGTTGCTTTCAGGAGCAGCAGTCATTAGTCTGCTTATCAATGTGTCTTATATATGCATTGGGATATTCACTTAGCTTTTGGCAGTCCTGTTTATATTGTTCCTAATAAAAACATTTCACCTGAAAGTTGTAGGGCAAGCTGTGCCTCACAGATGCAAAGGAAGAGACCCTTCACTTCTCTTCCAGTTCCACTCTATTCAATCTTTCCCACATGTATGGGCATATGTGTTTTATTCAAAACAAAAAGAAAAAACATCCCAACCAAACAACAAACTACCAAAAAAGGCAACGCTGTTCTTCAAAAGAGACTTTTTTTTTCCTGCTTTTGATCATACCTTCTCAGCATTTGTTTTAATAACTTTAATGTAATTAGACCTATGGGCACTCTTTGATGGAGTCTTGTGTTCTTTTCCTTGCCAAAATTTTGATGTTGGGAGGATTCCCACTGCTGATTTTGAGGTACAGCCTTGACAGCCTGACTGGTCTCGAATTCAGTCACAAAAGGAACTGCCTAACTGATATTGACTGTTGTAAATGGGCTGTCAACAAATTCCTCATTTTCTCTATCCTCCAGTGCTATGCAGGCATAAATAATAACCATACAGCTTTCTCTCTAGGGCTTTCTTTGGTTAGAGGTTTTCAGCAATCGCATAATCTGACACTCACAGAGTAAAATTTCTCAATTAGCATGATCTTTTTAGTGTTAAAGCCATTTGTGAAAACAAGTATAAAAACATACAAATACAAATATGTACATGTATATATATGCCTACTTTAGGGTTACCATCTGCCCGTGGCATATACATGCTAGCTGGCATTTTGGGAAAAACTGAATAATTTATTTATTTTTTTTTTAAATTAAAATAACATCTATCATACCTCAACTCAACAGGCATCCTTTGGCCAGTTCTGAAGATAGTGAATGCATGTAGTCTCTTGTCTCCCGCATAATACATTAATCTTTTAAGTGTAATTTAATGACAGGCAATTGCTTGATTGCTGTTTGTCTCTATAGAATCCCTCAAGGATGTTAATCTGCAGTGTGATAATGAGCAAATATTTTTTAATGTGTGTTATTATTGTTCTTCAGGGTAATAATGTCAAAAGAGGTGATTCCAATTATTGCTGCTGAATAACCAAAGTAGCCAGAATAGTAGAATCCACTAAATAGGCACATTAAACAGTTGTTTTGTTTTGGGTTATTGTTTGTTTTGTTCTTGTTGTTGGTTTGTGGGGGTTTTTTTTCAGAGCTAGAACTATGAGCTGTTGCACTTGCTTTCAAAGAGTAAATATTGTTAGTATATTTGTGGTAGAGAATATCTGAGAATGATTCAAAACCCGCCTGGACACGTTCCTGTGCGCTCTATTGTAGGTGATCCTGCTCTGGCAGGGGGGTTGGCCTAGATGATCTTTAAGGTCCCTTCCAACCTTTAACATTCTGTGATTCTGTGATTCTGTGACTGGAAGTAAACACTTACTACTAGATTAGATAAAGTATTACAATGACCAACATAAACTAGACCTTGTAATGGTTTTGCTCAGTCTTCATCCACAAAGAATCACAGGGAACCAGGAGAGTTATGGGATCTTATGACATTGTACTGGGTCTGGCTGGGGTGGAGTTGATTTTCCTCATAGCAGCTCTGATAGTGCTGTGCTCTGTATTGGTAGCTAGAATGGTGCTGATAGCACACCAGTACTTTGGCTGCTGCTGAGCAGTGCTCACACAGCACCAAGGCTGTCCCTCCAACATTCCCTCTTACAGCCCCAAAGGCCAGTACACCAGGGATGGGCAAGATCTTGGGAGGTGACAGCTGGCACAGTTGACTCAGACTGACCAAAGGGATATTCCATACCATATGATGTCTACTCAGCAATAAAGGGAAAGGAGGAGGAGAGGAGGCATTACGACGTTTGCCTTCCGGAGCAACTGCTGCATGTATTGAAGCCCTGCTTCTTGGGAAGTGCCTGATGATGGAAAGTAGACAATAAATCTTTTTGTGTTCCTTTGCTTCTGTGCAGAGCCTTTGTATTTGCTTTATTAAACTGCCTTTATCTTGGCCCATGGAATTTTTTCCATCTTATTTTCTTCCTCTGCCGTGTCCTACTGAGGAGGGGAGTGATCAAGCAGATTGGTGGGCACCTGACGTCAGCCAAGGTCAACACACCACAATCATTAAATAAGTGCATCTTCTGTAAGTCACTCTTTCGGCATGAGTAACACACTGCCAAAACTGACTGAATGCCAGGTTTTTGCCAGGTTTCTTTTCGCTGGAATAGAAAAACATGTATCTAAACCCCTAAAGTAGCTTCTACTCAGAGAAACTTTATTGTCATCTCTTAAGTCCTGTGATGAATTACAGAAAATAATAATCAAAAAGTGTTTAAAATAACAATCTATCACTCCTTGTAAGAAATGAACAATACTTGGGTTGCTAGTTATATTTTAGCAACTGCCAATGTTGTTTAAGTGCAACCTGTTTTGACAGCTATGGTAAAAAATTGGTCCAATGAGCTATGGAACTAATCAAACCCCATTTCCATAGTTTTAAAGGAAAACGTGTGAGTTCCCAAATGTGTTTTCTCCTGCATTTGTATGTCTCTTCAACACAGACATAAACTCTGTTCTGCTTAATCTGCTTCCAATTTAAGCAAAGATCTGGCCTTATATAGGTTGCTTATCCACAAATTCAGAGATGCTTAAGTATGTGCTTATATTAAGCAGCTGAGTAACCCTGCTAACTCCAATGATACACACTCAAGGACCTTGATGAGGAGGTTTCTGAATATCTGTGTAAAGATCTGGGATTTTCCCATAATGAATGAAGGTATGAGAAATATAAAGAATAAAAACAAAGAGGAAAAAAAAAAAGAGCTGAGTGTACTGAAAAGAGAAATTTTGCAGTGAGGATAGTTCTGAATAATTAGACACTCATTAGTTCATCAGCTGAACTCAGATGGACTCTGAGGGCTTTGGTATATATGTGGTGGCAAGTTAAAATCAGATGGCTGAAAATGCTAGTGCCCCTTATCAGCCACCCTGCACCTGAGATGCCCTGAGTTAAGGCAGTCTGATCCACCTGTGAATCAGCTCCAGCACCAATTAACTTTTCATCCAAGTATTTTAAGAGGAATCTAAATCAGGGACTGAAGCAGTCACAAGAACATCAAAATGATTCAAAGCTGGAAGTGAGCTTTATTTTCTATTTTATAGCAGATGATTGCCACTCATAGTTCAGGATAGATTGTACTTGACTGCTAAACATATAATCCTATTGCCTTTTGATTAAAACCTCTTGCAAACCTCACTGTCTTCAGTGGGGCTTCATTTTTGAAAAGAGTGGCAACATTAATCTCAGAGGAATGATTCACAGAGCAAGATACTACTCAACATGAACAAGGTTATGCATTAAGGGAAAAGCTGGTCTTACAGAGGGGTTAGGTTTAGTTTCCTCTGTGATTAATCATCTGCCTCCCAGCTGCTGCTCTGATTTTTTAAATATACTCCAAATGCAAACATAGGCACAAATATGGAGCCAAAGCTAGCTCACAGCTTTCAAAGTTGTTTTTCAAACACAGATACAGTACTTAAACATATATTCCTACTGTTATTTGCCTCAGTATTGCTCAATCCTTGCCCCGTTAGTTAGATAAGCAACTCACAGGCCAAATACCTTCCTTTCTCACATAGATAATAGGCTGTTTCTGTCACCTCAGTGGACCTTGTTAGTGTAGCGCTGATACAGCTGCAATTAGAAAACAGGAGACTTAGGTAAATGAAACACAAAATACTACTCCATCGCAAGTTCCCAGTCCCATTTTCTCTTACAGTCACAACATCTATTAGCTGAAAACCTTTGGATATTTTTAGATAAAAGATTCTAGAAATGTTTACAAGAAGTTACTCTGGGACTAAACTGAAGTGTGGAGGAGAAGCCAGATGTATCCAGAAATGTGGTCACTGCTTATGGTTAAGAAATAGGAAAAAAGGAAAAAGATATTGCAAGGTCTCACAACAGGAAAGGTTAGCAGTGGGGTTTTCAGAGAGAGATCTACTGTTTAACATATGCAAAAATTGCCTGGAAAGGGAGATGAAAAATGAGATCAGAGAATTTGTGGACTCTACCAAGTTATTCAGGTTTCTTTAAAAATAAAAGATCAACAAGAGTCACGGAAAGATGTCATGACATTTTTGGATAGGTAATGTACAGCGTATTAAATTATCAGTGACCTAGAGAAAAGGAATGATTGTGTTTCTTCTGATGTGAGAATTCAGGAGCATCAAGTGAAGCAACAGGGAAGCAGATTTTCAACAAACAAATTTATTTTCCTTTATATGCTATGCAATTTGATTTTTAAACTGTCACAGGTGTTCTGGAGACTGAAAATATAAATGGTTCAAAAAGCACTTATCCATGTGTCTAGACACTGAGAAAAACCCATCAAGAGTTATCAAACATCAAAATAAGGATATAAAAATAGCTAGCTCTAGGGAATTACTCTCACAGCAGAAGTCACTCCCCCAAAATCCAGAAGACTTGAAGTCTAAAAGAGAGAACCACTTTTTTTATTAGGAAGAAAATAGGAGCTTGTTACTGTTTTTCACAAAGTTTTCCTCTTTCTCTATAGCTGTAGTAGTTGCTCTTGCCAGTTCTAGAACAAAGATGGACATCCTTGCTGCTAAACTGCAGAAGTGTGGTCTAGACTCTCGGGTAGTGAGGTGGACTGTGAACTGGCTAAGGGGAAGAAGACAAAGAGTTGTGGTCAATGGGGCGGAGTCTGGTTGGAGACCTGTATCCAGTGGAGTGCCTCAAGGGTTGGTACTGGGACGAGTATTATTCAATATATTCATCGATGACTTGGATGAGGGACTAGAGAGTACTATCAGCAAGTTTGCTGATGACACCAAGCTGGGAGGAGTGGCTGACACACCAGAAGGCTGTGCTGCCATACAGCGAGACCTGGACAGGCTGGAGGGTTGAGCGGGGAAAAATTTAATGAAATACAACAAGGGTAAATGTAGGGTCTTGCATCTGGGTAGGAACAACCCCAGGTTCCAGTATAAGTTGGGGAATGACTTATTAGAGAGCAGTGTAGGGGAAAGGGACCTGGGAGTCTTGGTGGACAGCAGGATGACCATGAGCCAGCAGTGTGCCCTTGTGGCCAGGAAGGCCAATGGCATCCTGGGGTGTATTAGAAGGGGAGTGGTTAGTAGGTCAAGAGAGGTTCTCCTTCCCCTCTACTCTGCCCTGGTGAGACCCCATCTGGAATATTGTGTCCAGTTCTGGGCCCCTCAGTTCAAGAAAGACAGGGAAGTGCTGGAGAGAGTCCAGCACAGGGCAACGAGGATGATTAAGGGAGTGGAGCATCTCCCTTATGAGGAAAGGCTGAGGGAGCTGGGGCTCTTTAGTTTGGAGAAGAGGAGGCTGAGGGGTGACCTCATTAATGTTTACAAATATATCAAGGGTGAGTGTCACAAGGATGGAGCCAGGCTCTTCTCGGTGACAACCACTGATAGGACAAGGGGTAATGGGCTGAAACTGGAACATAAGAGGTTCCGCTTAAACTCGAGAAGAAACTTCTTCTCAGTGAGGGTGACGGAGAACTGGAACAGGTTGCCCAGAGAGGTTGTGGAGTCTCCTTCTCTGGAGACATTCAAGACCTGCCTGGACACGTTCCTGTGTAGCATAGTCTAGGCATTCCTGCTCTGGCAGGGGGATTGGACTTGATGATCTTTCGAGGTCCCTTCCAATCCCTAACATTCTATGATTCTATGATTCTATGATCCATTACTGATAAGCCCCTGGGTTTTACATTTCCTTTTCTCATGGTTGTTCCATTTTTCTTCTAAAGATTTTAGTCTGCCGTTGGGACCTGTCTGTGTCCCCTTATGACCTGTTGTGGGCCAAAATTTTTGGCATCCCTACAACTGAAGTAACTATAACAAATGTCATGACATGGGGAGAGGAGAGTTGTGTCACCATTAGCCTCAACGTGATGATCATCCAACTGACAGCCAAGCCAGTGGAGCCACAGCGAAGAGGCATCTTACACCTGCACACAGAGAACCATTAGCCCTGTCTCTTCATCAATCCCTGCATGAACACCTTCTTTCAAATACAGAATTTGCCATGATGAGTGAAGCAATCTGGAAGAGCAGGGCTGGAAATCTGTCTTCTCTGCAGGATTTCTTGTTGTGACTCTCCAGTCACTGTTACCTGACTTTCCTGTCATCCTGTGACAGGATTCCTAGCTGAATCCCTGGAGGTAATCTTGGACTGTGGGTCCTGTTGCATTGGCAAATTTTTCTTAGCGAACTCAGGCCTGTTTGTTCTCTCAACTAGAAGAATTTGATGCATTGAGGATAAACATCTTCTCCTACCCAGTGTGCTGCTCTAGATACACCAAAATGATATGTACCCATTAGAGACCTATGACACAGAATTACCACAAAATCGAGGAGCCCTTCAAATTCACCAGATAATTATTTTAAATTCTTCCATATTAATGTACTTTTGAGCTCATAGTGTGAAGAAAGATTTTAGACTTTATTACTAATGTACAGCAGAAATGTTGGGTTTTTATATATTGCTTGCATACAAAACAGAGAAAAAAAGAAAAAAAAAACAAACAAACAAAACCCCAAACCAAATGAAAGAGACTATTGGAGACTTACCTTCAACTAAATTAGGCAGATTTAAATATGATTTAAGAGGCCTACTAACATTCAGTCGAGGAAGCAAAGAATTTCCAAAGTACGTCAAAGGATAACCTATAGAAGAAAAGATGAAAATGTGTGAGGTAGAGAGCTGCACATGCAATCCTTTGTGAAAAGGCAAATATTTCATGTAATAGGGAAGACAATAATACAGTATGTTCTTCATTGTGCTGCTAAGCCTCATCAGAAATACTATTTTTAGTAATCACTGAATTCAGTTCGTTTTTTTGGTAATCTGTAGTGTCTAAAAAAAAAGTGTGATATCACACTAAAACTAGTTACTGAGTTTGATGTTACAAGGAGAAATCCAGTTAAATAATACACAAAGTATGAAGTGTGCAACCAAGAAAATCTATATTCTGTTTATGTTGCAATGACATCTCTCAGGCACATCAAGTCAGAAGTTCTGTCTGATTTATTGCAAGTGAGTGGAAACATGCTGCTGCTCATTTCCTTCTCAAGAAGCTTTTTTGTCATGTATATAGTTATCCAGGTTATCATAAGACTTTTGTAACCTCTGAAGACTGAAGTTGTTGATTTTGATGGGCTGCTGTTCTTAATAGGTTGCATGTTTGATCACTGTGGTAAGCAGTTTTATAACTCAGCTGAATTGCTCTCTTAGCTTTAAAAAAATTGATTACAGGGTATGCAGTGACACAACATGCTTTTTGAAAATTGAAAGCTGCAGACAACCCCCCTGGCTGGTTCTTTAACCTTTTCCTACAAAGACATGCAATGCACAAATGTAACACGTCCTCAAGCCCAATAAATTTAATTTGGACTCTGAACCGCAAAACTTGCAAAAGCTTCCTGTGAATTCTTACTCCTTTTTTTTTGGTTATTTCTCATCCTTCGTGTGTGTTTGATGAACTGTGACACTCTACTATTGGTATGTGTGATGCTGCTGGCTTGCATTTGCAGTGCAAGGGGAGATGAGGGAATGCAACTTGGAGGAATGAGGAAACATGGCAGACCCCAAATGCTGTGGGGTCTAACAACATGATGCCAAGAGAAGGACCATCTCAAACACTACTTAAGTAGAAAGCATGGGAAACAACCAAGACAGTAATTTTAGAACATCCTTGAGAGTATTGTGACTTGCTGAAAGAGCTTAAACTACAATGGGAAGATGAAACTCATTCAGTCATTTGCTATTAATTATTCACTGAGCTCTCATCTCCACTTAATGAGAAATTGAACTAAACCTAGCGACCTTTGGAACAATTTCATTAATGCCTAACTGTTTTGCAAAATGGTTTCAAATCTGATTTACTGAAGTAATATTCTCTGTTCTTGTTTAAGGAGCGTCTATGAGGTCTGTTTTTAATAAAGGATTACAGAGCTCTTGGAGATAAAACCAGAACGTGCAGGATCTAAAGAACTTTCCCAGGGAATATTTAGAGTAATTGTGTCATGTAATTGTGTTTATAGAATGTTGTCAGCTGATTGCGGTGGCTTCCGCTAGGCTTTCACTTATGATCTCTCTTGGGAAAGATGAAAACCTGTCACCCTTAAACAGGGATATTCCACACAATCTGAAGCTCCTCTTCAAGGAGTATATGCTCTCCTAGTGGGTGTGTTCCCCTGGTTTGCTTCCTGGATATTATGAACTAGATGTATTTTGAAATAAATGCACCCCACCAATTCAAACACAGATGAACAGAAAATAAGTTGGTACCTAAAATAACAACAAAAAGTAAAGGTGTATTCTGTCATTTCTGTGGCTGAACTGTAACGTTAAATAGACAGTGCAAATTGAGACTGTTTGCAGGAACCAGCAAAATTGTAGATTGGAGAATTATGCCTCGTTTAGGACTCTCCGCTCTATATTATTCCAGTTTTACGCTCCTGTAAAGTGATTAAAATCAGCAAGGTTAAACTGGTTTCAAAATCAAAGTATTACAATAAATGTATGCATGAAGCTCCAAAGTGAATTTTAGGAATAAAATTTCTGTACTGATAGATATTTTTTCTGAAAGTGTACCAGTTAAATCTACTAACAATAGCACTAAAGCTCAGCTAGAAACCATGTAGGCCAAATAATATTGAACGTGTTTATGAGACATGAAATACTTTAAAAATGAGTCTGCACTACCACTGGATACTGGAGATAAAAAGGCAAATAGTTCCCAAAGTATTAGAGCTTTTGTTTATGTGGCTGCTGTTTTGCCACCATGCTTTCCAGTTGCCATGGCAACTCTGCTCGACTGCCAGAGCCCTATAAGGTATTTTTACTCTGGCAAACACAAAATCTGATCAGCTGGCTCCGGGGATGCTGGCACACTGGGACAGGCTGTTGAATAGCACAGCCTGAATATCCCTCCAGGGATTACTAACCAGAGTGGCACCAAACAGTCATCCTTGCCTTGATGGTGATTACATCACATCTCTTGTGAAATGGGACTTGTACCTAAGATGTTTTGTTCAGGAAAGAAAAGTGGCACTGCAGAGGTAGGGAGGAGAGAAACACTTTCTTAATCAAAGTCGTAACTTTCCTGGTTGCAAATTCTTACTGATATTAACTAGATATTAACGAGGTAAAATAGATATTAACTAAAAAATAGCAGAAAAAAAAATAAACTGGCTACTTATGAAAGAATTATTTACGTGTGACTTCAGTGATGAAGTTGAGTCAAATGCTAATGATTTGCTAGCAAAGACCTCTGATAGCCACATTCCAAACAAATATTCCTCTCTGACTCAGTATCTTATGAATTCTGTTGATACTTAGAAACTTCTTGTTCACCCTGGAAAAGCTTGATTATACTCAAATGTGCATCTGAATAGAAATATTTTTTTTCCTCATCATTGCTCTGAGTGAATTTATTTCTGAGAAGAGTGAAAAACTGGCATCTGTCAAGTGGCTTCTTCTACAGAGATGTTAACAACTCCAAATGTCTGTGTCCCAGGAATGTCACCTTTTCATAGCTAGAGAGGAGTACTTCTGATGTCATGGCGACTTTGAGAGTCCCCAAGTCTCCATTTTTTTGTAAAGGCAGTTGTGATTCACGTCACTAAAGCATAGAAATGTAAAGCTTGAGAAAATTTCAAGACACCATCCAGTACCCTTTGTATTGAAATAGGATCAAGGACACCTAAATCAGCCTTAACAGAAGCTCATTTGATCATCTGTAAAAAAATCTTCAGGAGGAAATTCTACAGGCTATGTAACTTTTGATAAAACTTTATTTTCTTTTTTCTTTTCTCTTCTTTTTTTTTTTTCCAGAACTAGACAAATCAAATTCTTCCATCATTTCCTCATGCTTCTTGAACCCTACTTTTCCGAAGGACTCTCTGCAGCTTGTCTTGAATGGCATTCATGTCTTTTTCTCCAAAGCTGCTGAACAGCCATTGCACCGATACACTGACAATGCACTTATTGTTAGCAAGTTACATCTTCTTGATTTTGGACTCTACTGACACTACCTCGAAATTATGCATAGAATTTGATCCAATCCGGAGTATTTGTAGATATTTCAAAAGCTGATGTCATTTACAGAATTTGAGAGTGTTTTTTACTTTTTGTGATTCAAGTAATTACAGAAAATACGAAATGGAAGCAGATCTAGAAAACAATTTTATGAGATTTTGTTTGAGATTTCTCCCAGTGATCCCTATAGTCATGCTGAGAGTAAATCTTTTATTTTAGCAATACATTTCAATAGGCTGTGCTGGGACAGATACTCACAAGACCCCACTTGTTAGGGGTCCCAAGGACACGTGTGTGTATGGGTCTCGCTCCCTAAAATTCCTGTTAAAAACACTTTCAAAGTGGGCAACCAGAACAGGGCAAATACTCCTTTGCTGCCCACAGATCACATGTATGTAGTAGGAGCAGAAGGAGTCAAGCTCCCCTGTCCAGGTTTCCAAGGTGGCCACCCCTGGTATGCAGAATGGATGCCTGAGCAACACAACATGCAGCCGCAAGCATGGACTACTTTCCTGCTTAGGTGCTGCAGTACAGTGGGCATTCACAGAATCACATAATCACAGAATGTTAGGGATTGGAAGGGGCCTCAAAAAATCATCTAGTCCAACCTCCTGCCAGAGCAGGATCACCGAGAGTACGTCACACAGGAACACATCCAAGTGGGTTTTGAATGTCTCCAGAGCAGGAGACTCCACAACCTCCCTGGGCAGCCTGTTCCAGTGCTCTGTCACCCTCACAGTGGAAAAAGTTTTTCCTAAAGTTTACATGGAACCTCCTATGCTCGAGCTTGCACCCGACTGCATCTGCCTTAGTGTTTTGGTTCAGGTCAACTGAGCTTTCCTTTTTGAGGTGGATCTCCCAATTGCCTCCCCACACTGCGCTTTGGTTAAACCATGGAGTGATCTCAGAGCTAACAAGCCAGATTGCTTTTAGATGCAGCTGAAGGTCAAGGTGTGCTCCAGCAGCACACCAGAGACACACCCCAGCTGCAAAAGGCCACTTAGTCCTTGGTCGAGACTAGCATCACCCTAAAGGAAAAGTTGTGGAAATGTTCAGACAACACCAAGAGCTGTTTACCACAATCCTCAGTGCTACTGTAGCTCCTAGACCTGCTTCTTGTAGTAAAAGGGAAATCCTACAGTATTTCATGTCTTTCTACTGCAGACTGCTTTGTCAGAACACAGAGTTTCTCTGGTACAGGAAAAATGGAGTTGGACATTCTAGCAGGTTATGAGAAAGTCTTTTTTTTCTGTTTCGCCTGAATTGTTATAAGAAGGATCAGCTTATACAAGAAATCCCTAAATTCCATTTTGTCGAGCCATCCTCTTGTCACAGAATGAGTGCGAATAGCTGCTGAAACCCAGAGTGAGTGTAAAGCTCAGAAGTACTTTGGCAGACTACTGCTGAATCCACTAGATTGAGATTCTTGATCCTGCATAATTTGGGCACTCAGATGACTGAACTGTGGGATATTCTCTTTAGCAAGTAGGCTTTTATTTTTCATAAAATACTAAACTACAGAAGAAATGCAACTGCTTTTTGAAGTACTTACACATGCCCACAAAGATGGGATGTCAAAGCTAGCATGTAATAAAAATTTGCATAAAAATAATGCATTACTGGCTAGTCTATCAGCAGTTATGCATTAAACAGATTCCTAAAGCCAGTAGAAGGCTTTCTGAAAGCCAAATTTTTAAAGAAAAAATTGACCTGAAATGATGTTACCTGTGCAGATTTCAGAATACAATCCCCAGGAACACAGCAAAAGCTTTTTTTATTCTTGTAAATTAAGAGTGATTTGAAGTTTAAGAATGAACAAGAATCAAGGGATTTGTGATTCTTAATACACATCTAATACTAGGAAGGATTACTATGTCGTCCTGTAAACACTTGCAAGCATAAATCAAGTTTTTTTTTTCAGGAAAGTTTTTCTGTTTCCAGCCCACATTCTCCATAACCAAACAATTCAGTTTGTATTTCTATACTGAATATGGCTTTCTCTTGTAACTCTGTAATAGTGGATACTACTTTTATTTGTCAGAAGAATCTTCCCTTCGTAGACCATCATGACTAAAATAAGCAAGTGGTAATTGTGCTGCTCAACAGTGAGAGTTGCTACAGGGCTCTACCTTGGTACCCGTATCATCCAAGAGCATGAATGGTCACTTGACTTAGGTGATCAACTCCATAAAGGCAGAAGAAGATTCAGACCAAAAGATTCTGTGCAGGATCATAAACTTCACAAGTTCGTTCTTCATGACATAGAGATGATGTGTACAGGATTGGCCATAATATGTGACATGCACAGGGGCTGGAATATCTTCCAAATAGTTTGAGCTCTAGAAATACAACTTTGTTGTTCCCTGTTTTTCATGCTGTATTGTAGTTAACGACTGGCGTCACGGCATAAGAAAGGCCACACTGGGCCACTCCAGAGTTCTAGCTCTGTATCCTGTTTCTAACTGTAGCAAGGAGTAGATGCTTAGAGGAGTATAAAAACAGAAACATTATAATATTTCCTATTCTGTGCATCCTCCTGTCCTCTATATATCTTCACCCCAAAGACAGCTTGAGCTAAAGATGATACCTTTGTGTTTAATAGCTTTTATGCCTTATCCTTCCATAATATTTCTTGGGGCTTTTTAAACTTTATATAACCTTTTAGTATCTACAACATACTGTACCAATGAATTCCCTAGTCTTACTATGTTTTGGGAAAGAAATACCACCTTCAATTTGATTTGGAACTGCCACCTGCTAGTTTAATTTAAAACCTCCCTATATGTATGTGCAAAATCTGTATGTGGGATGGCAATCAGATAAACAATCAGCAAACAGTCACTCCAGCTGCTCTTAGAAAATACTTGGAAACCTTGCTAAATATCATTGACAACTGAGTGCTTGAAGATGTTCTTGAAAAAGTGCATCTTGATTCTGTCAGCATATATATATATATAAAGGAGGCTTTACCTACCACTTAAGGAAAAATGAGTCACGATGCAAAAGCAACATAGTTCTAGTTCTTCCTGAAACACAGCTAAGACAAGGTTAATGCAGCACAGACAACTAACTACTAAAGGTAACAGAATTCAGACAGCCCAAGGTTACAAGGGCTCAGACAAATTTCTTCTTTTAAAAATTGCTGAGATTTTATTTTTGTTTCAATCTCTGCTTTTCTAATAACAGTGAATACATTACTTATTTAAGCTAGGTGGCTGGGAAATTCAGGTTCCGCCTACTTCCCTGTTTCGGGTGTGGCAGCAGTCAGGAGAGGGATGAGAAGGGCATGCATGGTGAGAAATGTCTTCAGCTCCCTCACTGTGATTCTCTAGCAGATATCTCTGACTGTCTTTGGAGACTGGAGGTACAGAGTGACAAGAAATCTTGCACTGAGAGAAAGTCAATGAATTTTGGAGAGAGTTTTGTGAAGAACCCTGTTTGCTTAACCTGTGTCTTCATTCCTGTTGTCTTTATTTCTGGCTCTGCAGGCTTCAGGCCCAACAACATTTCTTATCAGACTTGCTTGCAGTTAAACTCCAAGAACACCTGGTACTCAGAGGTGCAGATGGCAGCTTCCCCAGATAGTCGCTTTGTTGGTCTTGCCCACAGCTGTAGGGCTTCTGGTCTTCTGCTGAATACGTTTGGATGTGTCGAGAACATTGATTAAACCTATTCTGACACTGATGGTATAGTGGAAGATTAAGGGACATCCAGCAATATTGAGTCTGGGCACAGACTAATTAAGTTGCAGCTCTGCAAAGAACTTACTGAGTGTCCTGGTGGATGGCGAGTTGACCATGAGTTGTCAGTGCACTCCTGTGATAGCCGCACATGGAGTTGTGTTGAGAAAGCAGAGAAGGCAGATATAAAGAAAGGCTTATTCCTCTCTCTTCCTCACAGTGACCAGTTCTGGACACCTCAATACACGGCAGATGTCACCAAATCTAGCTGAAGGCCCCTAAGGTGATTGGGGAGAAGCTGAGGGAGCTAGGTTTGCTTTGAACAGGGGGCTTGAACTGAAGGCTCTCCAGATATGACTTCCAATATTAATATTTCTATGAATATATATTCTTTGAAGTCACAATTTCTTCTCTTCATTGTATGGCCTGCAGTCAGGTTGCTCTAGTAATGTTTAAACAAATTTAATGAAAAGGCAATAGACTTCATTTTTAGCACCCAAGAATCCCACTGCAGTTAATGAACTGAGGGAAAATTTCAGAATATTCTAAGGAATCCCAGCCACCAATATGGAAGATTTTCCATACAAAAATAAAACACTTTCTCTTTTAGAAAAAGATTTTATGGATTTTTTTTTTTGTCCTTCAATACGATATAACATATACTATACATGTCAATATATAATAAAAGGGAGAAAAGTATTTGCATGTGTAGCTCATGAACCAAAAAACAAATGGCATGCACATTTTCTCTGGGATTCTACCACATTCCATAACCAGATAAGGCCCTTTCATCTCAAGAAATTCTGCTTTTTTCTTTTCAACTACTTTGAAGGGTTTTTTAATACAAAGATAAGAGAAAATAAGGTCTCCTCTTGAGCCGTGCCCCTTCACTACTGCATGCTATTATGTGAAGCAACGCGGCAGTCTATTGTAAAAATGACTTCTGTGTTGTCAAAGAGATGTTAGGAGTGTGACATAACTCCTCAAATGTAGAAAGCTCAAAGAAAACCCTTGTGTTCTTGTTCCCAGTGTAAGTTAAAAGTGTTATTAACTGCACAGGTATGAATGCCTCCAAAAGTGTTGAGCAGACTGACAGCCCTCCTAGCTGGTAATGTGCTGAGATCCTCATGGCATTAACATAAAGAATTAAACCAGGATTTTGGTTGGAGAAATCTCCAGAAAAAATATTGTAAGAGGTTATCAAGTGTACTAGAATGGTGATAATAGTCCACAACTTTCAAATTAAGATATATTTTCTTCACATTTCATTTTATCTTGGCATCACATCCAAAATACTTCTCTCCTGCTTTTCTTACTGTTCCAGAAATGGATCCTTCAAAAATTTTGTTTTTCAGTGTGATTGAGGAACAGAATTGGCAACTGTTAAATTATTTTGTTGCTTGTGGTAGAAAACCCAGCTCTATCTCTCCTTTCTGTGTGAGCTTTACTGTGCTATCGGGAACATGCATTATTAAAAAGTTATTTGTCAGTGAAGCCCATGGAAATGAGTTTGAATTCTCATGAGGACTGTACCTGTTAAGCAATAAAGGCCTTTTCTTATCTGGTCTTTTTGCACAGTAACATCACATGCTGAAACTAGTGAAAAGTGCTACTCGTTCTTTTTTAACATAGGAGAGAGCTGTCTGTTAGAGGCAACTGTGTACTTCATGCGAGGAGAAGCTCAGATCTACCCTTAGATGAAGTTCATTTATGAGCAAGGCACTCTGGAGCTTGTTATACAATGAGTCTGGATGCTTCAAAGAGTGTTACTTCTAAACACCAGTGTACTGACCCACATCTGCAGTCTTTAGAGTGGCTGCTCAAGTTTCCATTTTTACTTTGAATTCACATTTCACTGAAGAAGCTCAGTTCATGTGAAGGAGCAAACTTTTCTTTTGACTCATGTATTTCTTTCTCACGGTACAGCTGAAGGAGCATGTTTTCTGTCTGATGGCTACAAAAAACCCTGCCATGATAATATTTGCACACCATCACTTTCCCTTCTCCTGCCAAGCATGCACAGTTCAATGAATATGTGACTGTTGTTTAAAAATGGTGTCGTTTTCCTGCAACGTCCCTTAGCTGATATTTAAGTCATTAATGGAAGTAGCTTATTGCCTTAAACAGTTGCCAAGATATGTCAGACAGTAGCTGAAAAATACCATAACTTTACTGGGTGGACTGATCAAAAGACTCCCCAGAAGAACAATCTGAGAGAAATTTCCTTATGAATTTTGTGAAGAAAGCTTGAGCCGTAGTTTAGGGTTAGTTTTAGGAAACTTTAACTGAGGGGCTTTTTTCCTCCTTAGAGTAAGAATCTAAAATAGTTAATGTAGAAATACATGCATTCGTAGAACTTACAGGATGTTTTGTTAGCATGTCAGTAGATTTAATTTACCTATTTTTTATTTTACACCATAAAAAACTGTCACTTATAGTACTCTTCATATTCTCTAAATATTTATAGTATCTGGTATATTAAAAGATAATTTATGCAGATATACACTTAGGCTTGTAATTGAAACTTTAGTATCTTCATCAAATACAAATATGAACTGTGTAACAGAATTTACAAAGTTAAATTTCGTAAAACTCAGGGTTCAGGTTTAGCTTTGAGTTTGACATCTTTAAGATGATAATTTAGCATCATCACATTTAGCTTAGCATATATTTGTTTTTACATTTTTCTGTCCTTATGGCTTATTAGAAAAAGAGAAAGTAATTGTACATGATCTAGAAGTGTTTTGCTTGATATTTCATCAACTCTGATCATGTTCACCTACAAATGCAATGCAAGCAGGAAATTACTACTTTTTATCTTTTTGACAGCTTTATATCAAAATACTGGCACTTAAGATTGTGTCTGATCATTACCTTAGCATAAACTCCGTTGATTCCAGTGCTAAATTTGACTGAATATTTATACTGATCGAAGAGCAATTACTCCGATCAGTTTAACTTTCCTAGATGTTAGTTCATCTCTATGTCCCAACCAAATGTGCCCTGTGGAGTCACATTTGTCAGAAACATATTGTATATTGCCATTGTTTTTTACATCTGACATTTTTAGACTCCAATTTCTTGATAGTACTCAATAATATGAAGTGTCAAAACCGACGTTTGATGTATAGGTAGGTTAAGAGATATTGTAGTATTCACAACGGGAAGGTTTATCAGTGGTTCTCCACAGTTACCTTCTTTGAGTGCAGTATATCTGCAGCACGACTGAAAGGCAGTTTGGATTCTTAATCTGATACAGAGTAGAAAAAAAAAAGTTTTTAAATTGCACAACAAGAAGCCATTTCTCTCCACTACACAATGTTTTGTGGTACTGTACATAGTTTAAATTTAATTTAAAATTGAATTATCTTTCACCAGTGTGAACCTCTGTTAACATTCTTCCTTTTCAAACCCTTCTTCCTCTATGTTCTCTCCTCCGCAGACTGAAAATCTCACATCCTGCTTTCTGGCACTAGAAGTATTGAATGCCTTACTTTAACACAGCATTTCAGTTCTGCACACTCTAGCAGATCATTTAATCGTAACAGATTAAATACTGTGCAAATGTCAGCTAATCAGCAATGGGAGAAATTACACATATTTCTGACCAAAAGGTAGACTAACAGGCTTAAAGAAAGAACTGTAATGCAATACTGATGCAGGTACCTATATCTGCGTAACAGTAGGTAGGCGGATGAATGGTTGGATGTATGGTGGAATGGATGGATGGACATGTCACCCGAACAAAGTAAAGTCATCCACACTGCAAATGCCATTTCGTCCTACCTATTATACAATGATACTAGTACTCTCCTTACAGTGGCTATGATACATGAATGCAAGTGATTGTAAGCAGGGTTACTGAAATAGGACATTAAATGATGTATTGCAGAATTGAGTATAAGAGGGATTTACTCTACACACAGATTGTTCTTCTTTGGCTTTTCTACCCAAATCAGACATAGCACTAATTAAAAAAAAAGTAGTTGCAGGCAGATTGTTTGTTAACAAAATAAATAACCAGGGAATAAGGGCAGCGGGAACAAAGAGATAACAGAAAATCTGCTGCAAAAGGTGACACAGAACATGCACATTCTGTCCCTTCTGTTCTTCCTCTAATTAAAAAAGGAAGCAGGAAACAAATTAAATGTACCAGGCTCTGCTAGATGCAATTTTCAAACCAGACAAGGCATACATACTTCTTGCAAAAAAGTACATGCGATGCATGGCGTCTGACGGGACTTTAGGTGCTTTTTCATCCCCTTGATCTAGGACTGTTGGGCAATGCAATAGTGAACTAGTAGGTGTGCTGATACCAACTTGGCTTGCTCCCTGTTTTGCTCCTGGCCCTGATTTCCACCAGCCTTTGTTTACATACATCAGACTTTGCCTGTAAACTTCAGCCTGGAGTTGCTATGGAAGTAAGAGGAATCTCGCAAAAAAACAGAGGATTATTTGCTTTAGGGTCTCTTCTCCCTACCCGCAGTACTCAATATGAGACAGTTTACATCATTTAATCTAGACCAGGCTCCACTCCTCGACATGAAAACCAAGACCCTTACCAGTATAGCTCTACAGAAATACATTTGAATTGCTTTGTATCCAGCGCTGTCTGCTGTTCTAAGAGTGTACAGCAAAGGTAGACCTGGAATGAAGACAAAATAACTACTATATTTTAAACATACAGTTTTTCTACCATCTTTGAATTTTGGATTTTGGGGTCCATCTCACCTACTCGTAAATGGACGAAAATAAGCACTTCCAGAAAGTGATTCATGTGATGAAAACCCTTGGGATATGCTGGGTAAAAGCACTCACAGAAATACTATCACACCTTGTAAAAGCACTCACAGAAATACTATCTGGATAGTTTGAGAATTTTGTCTCTAAATTTTGGATACTTAAATTGTGGCAGATAAATCAGAATAATATTATGTTGGGAGATCCTAGAATTTAGACTTTCATATATTTTCTTTCACCTTTTTTAAAGCTAGAAGTTACTAATTCAATGTATGTTAATGCTAATCCCTTTCTGAAGGTTATCTTCTGAAAGCAGACAGTCCTAACTCCCATCTTGTACAATATGTCACTGGCTGAATGGGAGACCTGAAGTCAGAAACATGAGCTCCTTCACCTCAGACTACACCCCACTTTGAGCTAGGAAAAGATGTTTGTTGCCCCTTTGGACTTTTGATGCTTTGGTAAACTCTGCTCCACTCTGCACCAGTGAGGACCTTTAATATACACATACTCCAGGTTACATGAACGGTCATCTTAGTGTTATCAAGAGTTAATCTTCCATCACATAGATAACCTCAGGATCTACATTAAAATCTGTTTCTTGCTCATAATTAGAGACTTTATGTACCTTCCTAGAGACTTTATATATCTTCCCAGAGTTTTGTACGCAGAAGTGCATCCACATGCCCTGAACCATCCATGCCCTTCACCAGCACACAATCGCACACACACGCAATTTTCTTTTGCTTTCTAGGTTAGCACATTTTAAAGAGTCAAAGCTGAGATTTCTCTTCAGTCTTTACCCAGAACAGTTCCAGCTAAGTTCCAGGAAAAAGACAAATCACAAAATGAAAAGTATAAAACTTTGGCAGACCCTGAAGGTCAGATCTTGTCAGTCCTTCTGCAGGTACAAGAGCCTGCCACATTAGAGCAGACCATGTTAGGGCAAGGTAAAGCTGTAGCTCTGGCTTTTCAATAGAAAGTGGGTCTAGCTGTCTTTCTGCTCCCACAAGGTACAGGTATCAAACCCAACGAGATTGTCTGATACTACTGTGGAAGATACACCACACCTCTCTGAGATGTGCAGAAGCAAGCTCATTTCTTCGCATGCTTGGAGAGGACATCCTCTCTGAAGTTGCAGGAGCCCCTTACTCCAGGCCAAGAATTTATAGCATAGTTGAAACATAGACTAAAGTCCTTAGCACATAGCCTGCAATACTGTAGATTTTCCACTTATGTATGGAGTATGTTAAGCCACAGAATATTTCTTCTCTAACTCCGCAGATATACTTCCAAATTGCAAATGCAAGTAAAGTGCTTAATGCATCATTCTCTGAATGTCTGCAGTCATGAGAATATTGTCATCTAGTGATGTGCATGTCTTCCTTGGTCAACTGAAGTCAAGTGTAAACAAACAATTCATGGGATGGCCACTACCGTTAAGATCGTGCCACTGATGTAGTCTGTGCAGATTGTAGGGTTCTGGGAAAGAGAAGTCATTTCCTCTGTAATAACAGTAAAAAAAGGAACTTCATGCCTGGCATGCAGATTGAGGCAGTTCTTCTGTCCTTGGTTAAATACTGAATGAAATATGAAGCTAGAGGTATTCGCAGTTTGAAAGAACGTGTTTCATAGCCCTACAATGTTGTGGCACCTTCTATTTTTTACTGTGTTGTTTTCAAGTTTCAGGGATGTTGTCACACATCAGAAAAGTATTAGAGTGTAAATCCTCAGGTAATTCATTTTGTTGTGGTACGGGTTATTATCAGTCTTCAGAATATTTGTCCCAAAAAATTATTTGAAGCAGTTGCACAGCAAGAAATATCCTAGATGTGCTGCTGTTTGGGAGCACTCAGTTTAAAGTAAGAAGTGGAAAGATACAGAAATTTTTAACATTCACTGGAAGCGAGTCTTCAATGGGCTGGTTTTACATTTAAAAAAAAAAAAAAAAAGAAAGAAAGGAAGCTCACAGCTGTAAAAATAATCATGTGGGAATATCTGGGGATCATTACTGGGAGGATTTGCACAATGTTGAACTGGAGATTTATGCAAGTCCTTAGTCCACTTTCAAGTGCACTGTTAACTGCATAACGTAAATGATTTTAGTATTCGGTGAGACAAAATTAAATATATATATTTAAATAAAAAGAAGTTACATATGTCTCCTGATGGCACAAGAATGTACTCCTGTCACTGAATACCTCCTGGGATGAGGAGTGTGTACCCAAGTCCATACAATTGCTTGAGCTCTTGCACTCGGGCTGTAGTTATGTCTGCCCCAAATATTGCCTTCTGGGGTGTTTTTTTTGGAGTTCAGCTCCAGTTCAGCTCCAGAGCACACTTTTCAGTGCTAAGCTGGAATGTTTAAAAAAAGGTTCTATAAAGTACAAATGATCATTTTTTGTATTGCTGTTTTAATCTTTGTATGAAGTCCTCTGTATCTCAGTTTCTGAAGCCACCTAAAACCAACCTGATATGGATTCTGGAGGATCAGTTGAAAAAAAAGTACACTTTTCTGCACTAACAATTGATTCCTGGCATTATTTTGTTTATTTGTTTCTCCTGCAGCAGGTGTCATCTTACAAAAGTCTCGGCAGCAGTTAATGAAAAAGTGGAATATTCTGGGAGTTGTAGTCTTTCAAACAGAGCTTCACACGGACATACCTGTATTGGAACACTACAGCTCCCTGAACTTCCTCGCATCACTGCCTATGAAACGTCCTGCAACGTGACTTGTTTTGGGGGGTGGTGGGGAGGGATGGTAATCTTGGACTTCCAGCACTGCAAATCACACAGCACCTTGGATTTGTGTGTGGGAGCAATTGGGAGCTGGAATGGACACCTGTGAATCAGAGCATGTTTAGGGCAAGGAACGAATAAAAAAGTCTGGTATGAGGCAACATTGAAATATTTCACTTTAGAGAAATATTCAACCCAATTTGTGCCTTTTCCACAGAGCTCTGCAGAAGCCTATCCACTTGGACACTCTTCACGCACTTACATTTTGGTCAAATTGTGTTGCACTTAGCTGCTTTTAGACTTTTCTTTGAACTGAAGGACTTGCCGCGCTGGCTGTTTTCTTCACCTCCTCTGGCCCGTGCCTTGAGAAGAGGTTGTCTGTCTGCAGTCCCTGAACAGAAGAAACACTCCAGGGCTACTGCCACACTCCCATGCCCAACTCCTCTATTGTTAAAAAACTTTCTAACCCTCTGAGAACGACTTTTCATTTTATTTTTTTTTAACAGCGTAACTCTCCATACTAGTTCATTCAGACAAACACTGGCTTTGGAGAAATTACAAATCACTGTCTAGCTCAAGGTAGATAATGAGCTAAATAAAGATATAAAAACTTGGACATATGTCTTTCCTCTGTTTCTTTTGATAATTCCTTGGCCTTATCTCTAACTTACCTAATGAGACAATAATTAATCTGACCCACATAATTCCTGATTTGAAAACGTAGGTACATATTACATATTCCCTGACAGCATATGACTGGCTCCAGTTGTGGACTGCATTCATTGACAGAGCAACTGAAAAGCTTTATTACAGTTTTCCAAGTTACTATAAAATGAGAGCCCCCCAAATATCGTGCTCATCAATTTATAAACGTGTGCTGAAACTCTTACAGCAGCAGCTCTGTTGGTTCTGTGAACGTCGTTGGTTTCTTGCTGCTGAGCAGGTGGTGTTAGAATAGCCTCTTTCACCGCCTTTTTGTGTTCATGATCCTAGCTGGAGACCAGAAGGTGGGAAAAAAGCAAAAAAATGTAAAATAAAGAGATAGAGATAATGATACTTTCTTTCTCCCCAAGGGTCTGATTTTACTTTAACTTATGCACAATTGTTTTGGGAAATCTTATTTTAGCTAACCAGCCTGATTCTCCATCTAAGTCACAGTTTTGGTTTACATCTACTAAAACAAACATTCAGTGACACTGCTGTAGAAAATCTTATTTTCAAGACACGATATTCCTTCAGACTATTGTATCATTTAAGTTCCAGGGAAAAACTATATGTATGCATTTATATAAGCACTTAAATCTTTGGAAGAAAAATAAGATTTTAATTTGCGAAAGAATTATACAAGACCTGAGGAGAAAGGGGAGAGAAAGGGGTGCTGAAGGAATCAGCTTCCACAGAGATCACTCACTTCATGGTGAGGAACTTCAATTAATTGAAAGATGTTATGAAGTACGTGAAAAAAGTACATACTACTCAAGTTAATGACTAATTTTATGCTTTACGGTCTTTGCCCTACATGCATAAATAAATTCCATAAACATCCAATACTTAGATCTGTCAGAAGATATATTTATAGTTAATCTCTTGTTGGACTGAGAGATGCTTATTTGCAGACTTCACTAATAAATAGTATGTTTAACACATTCCTATAGAATGTCAAGAAATTCATGTGAGGTAAAAAAAATAACTGCATCTTGGCTGCTTTAGGGAAACTCCAAATGCAGCGTGTTCTTGGATGTTCTCTTTTGCCACCGGAAATATACTTTCTGATTTTTGAATATATGCTACCATCTGGTCCTTAAAGTGAAAGAAGACAAATGTTTTTTTTGGAGGTGCAGTCATGCAAAGAAAAACAAACAAACAAACAGAAAAACAGGGTAGAATTTTTTTTTTTTAGATACTATATTTCTGCAGAGGACAAAGATGTTTTATTATCTTTATTTTAAAATCATTTCCTAATGTTATGTGGCTTGTTATTCTTCAGAAAGCAACAGTCTTTGTTATCATAATCCCCTACAACAAATAAAAAGGAACAGACACATTTTGTCTTTTATCTAAATGTGGTTCTTTCAAAGTCTTCTGCAATAAAGAGCACTTGCATGGACCCAGATGCTTTTGAAGATGAATACACATGTTAAAAGCAAGATTTTTCATTCAATTAATTAATTCAATTTATTAAATTATTTATTCTACTAATTTATTCAATGAATAATTAATTAGTTGTTGTTTACTTTAAAAGGTTCAAGATGTCCTTGAGCAATTCATGGACCGATACATCAATGTAATTAACCACAGGCTGCACTGAAAATACAGTGAAAGTTTTTCATCTGCTGCTTGCAGTGGATTGAGGGGCTGGTCCTTAATGGCCTCTAACAGTCCTCTTTGGAGAGTGCTGCTCCCCCTCCATACTGCTTGCTGTCTGAACATGCAGAGAACAAGGAACTGCATCGTCTTAATAACAGCTCCTCCTCCCATTGCAGGGCAACACTGAACAATGGAAAATGAACGCCATGGTACAAACAGTCCAGATGTCACAGGCTAGATCTCCCTCAGCCTGTCATTGGTCCTGACCAAGGGAGCTGCTTCCAAGGTCAAACATTGCTCATTAGGTGATGGTCAGTGTTCCAAGAGCACGAGGCTCTAAATTTGTCCTGATCTGTACCTATGTGGCATAGAGTTAAGGACTGAATTTAACTGTCACAATGAAGGAAGGCATATATATAGACCCAGTAAAACACAGTGTTAACCAAGAGACATTAATTAGACTGTAAATATTGCCACACATTACACAACTGGTGTCATAGAGTCAGAATCATAGAATTGTCAGGATTGAGAGCGATTTTAAAGATCATCTACTTCCAACCCTCCTGCCATGGGCAGGGACATCCCCCACTAGGTCAGATTTCCCAGAGCCCCATCCAGCCTGGCCTTAAAAACTTCCAGGGATGGGGCTTCCACCACCTCTCTGGGCAACCTGTTCCAGTGTCTCACCACCCTCATGGTGAAGTACTTCTTCCTAATGTCCAATCTGAATCGACATATCTCTAGCTTTAATCCATTCCCTCTAGTCCTATCATTACCCAACATCCTAAAAAGCCCCTCACCAGCTTTCTTGTAGGCCCCCTTGAGATGCTGGAAGGCCACAATAAGGTCTCCTTGGAGCCTTCTTTTCTCTAGACTGAACAGCCCCAACTCTCTTGGTCTGTCTTCATAGGAGAGGTGCTCCAGCCCTCTGATCATCGTCGTGGCCCTTCTCTGGACACACTCCAGCACGTCCATATATTGCTTGTACTGTGGGCTACAGAACTGGACGCAATACGCCAGATATCAGTTATGTGCTCTGAATCTGCCGCTGCTCCTTAAGGTACCCTGGATTTATACAGCAGATTTGTTTGCCACAGCGTTTGTGTCAACACAGCATTTATTTACATTCATTATATATTTTGGATAGTAAAACAAGAACAAGATTGGTAAGTGCTATTAGCTGTTTGGGCAGCAGACCCAGAGAAATGGATATCCATCAACAAAATTAGCTTAAAGCATTTGTTAGGAGATCTAGAACCATGAACTAAGATATTGGATGCTGAACTCACATGGGCTTCTGAAATTACAGGGCAGGGATTTTTTTTTCCTTTTCGCTACCTCGCTGAAGAACTGAATGCATGATGAGTGATGTAAAAGAGATTCCCTACATTTCAACATGCCTTTTTCTTTTAAAAATAATTCCTTACTATAGTTTCATTTTTTATCAGCATACTACTTGTAATAGATGATGAATCCTGTGTGCTAACATACATAAAAGAAAACTTTCACTTAGGAAAAACTAACTGTGCACCTTTTTTCTTATATAGCTGTCTCAACATTGCTTTTTCTTTCTGACTAGCTGCCTGAAAATCTTGTCTTAGCTGCAACCTTTCCCATTTGCATATGCATCAACATTATGCTTTTATTGTTGTAAAACCGGTATTTGAGTATAAAGAGATTACTCATGTTGGTATTTCTGGGAAGAAAATGGATTTTGTTAGAAAAAACATGGAAGAAAATCTTTTGAAGTAAATCTCCAAAAGCATTTTGAGCTTTATTATGAAATGCCAATTAAATGTACCGGTTCATGTAATTAGGCTGAAAGTTTGCTGATAATCAAGAATAATATATTAATCATAGCACATTAAAACATGTTAAAATGTTTTTAAAGTATTTATATAAATTTGCATAATTATTATTTATTCATATAAGTGATTTTGCAACTGATTATGCGTAGGAAGTGTTGTAAGCATGATCAGCTCAGTGATACCTCTGATCAATGATCCCATTGAGCTTTGTGTGGTAGGGAAAAGACCACATCCAGCTGAAACCAGTCTTTCTGTTTCCAGTGGAAAGTTCTAGCTTTAGTTATTCAAAAGCCGAAACTTTGTAAATCTCTTCCACCTGAAATTAGTCAAAATTTTTTAACTAGAAAGCAATCGCATTTACATGCTTTTTTTTCCTAAAACTCTTTCAATAAATTATAAAGAGTAAAAAAAAAAAAAATTATAATTTCCCCAAAACTTTTAAGGGTATTTTTTAATGTTTGCTTTGCCATAAAACTAAAAAATACCTTAAACTTAATTATAGCTTCTGTGGAAATAGTTTTTAATTAATATTCTCTGAAAAAAACAGGAATTTTCTACAGACTGTTGTAACTTTTCAAGTATTCCTTATTTACTAGAGCTTTTTCCTCCTGGAACTCCACAGAATGTTGAATCTCTCTAAAACCTGTGACATCAGCTACAACTGTTCTTGTTAAATGTTTTGGCATAGATTTCTCTGTAAAATGAAGGTTCTCCAGAGAGATACTAAATGCCCTTTAATTTTTTCTTCTAAACAGTGTAGGCGTTTTGTATCTGTAGAGAGTAGGAGATGTAGAAAATGATAGCGTTGCTGTGTTTCAGGCAGTTACACTTGCCAAGGCTACCGTTTTAATGTTGTTGTTGTAGTTTATTTATCAACCTGATATGGTCTAAAAGAAGTGGAAAGCCAACACTGATAGAACCAGTGTTACTGGCAACTGTAAATTTAGGCCACAGCAATATGATTTTGACTTGATGTTGATCTATGCAAAGTTATAGTACCACAGAGAGCTATAGCTTGCTGATCTTACAGGTAGGATGAGTGTAGTAAGAACCTTCCCCACTGAGGCTTTGTGCTATGAGTGAGATGGTAACTGTGGGTACTAGGCTCTGTGGGATGACAGGTTCCGCTCAAGGTGAGGGCACGAAGGGAGGTGGGGATGTATGTTACTCTTCATCCTGGGGTGTATTATAAGGAGAGTAACTAGTAGGTCAAGAGGGGTCCTCCTGCCCCTCTACTCTGCCCTGGTGAGGCCACATCTGGAATATTGTGTCCAGTTCTGGGCCCCTCAGTTCAAGAAGGACAGGGAACTGCTTGAGAGAGTCCAGCGCAGAGCCACAAAGACAATTAAGGGAGTGGAACATCTCCCTTATGAGGAAAGGCTGAAGGAGCTGGGTCTCTTTAGCTTGGAGAAGAGGAGGCTGAGGGGTGACCTCATTAATGTTTATAAATGTGTCAAGGGAGGATATATCCATCAGGAGGATGGAGCCAGGCTCTTTTCAGCAATATCTAATGACAGGACAAGGGGCAACGGGTACAAGCTGGAACATAGGAGGTTCCACAAAAATGTTAGAAAAAACTTTTTCACAGTGAGGGTGACAGAGCACTGGCACAGGCTGCCCAGGGAGGTTGTGGAGTCTCCTTCTCTGGAGACTTTCAAAACCCACCTGGACGCGTTCCTGTGTGGCTGCCCTAGGGGATCCTGCTCTGGCAGGGGGCTGGACTAGATGATCCTTTGAGGTCCCTTCCAACCCCTGACATTCTGTGATTCTGTGATTCTTCCTCTATTTCTGCCTTTTTTAGACCAAAACCTCATTTTGCCTCCTTAAGAAGATACATAGCAAACATTTGAAGACTTAAATTGTATTTTATATTCCCTTCATGAATATCAGATCCTGTACAGATCCTCACTTTGCACTTCTCATGCTTTTAACATAATGCTGTTCCATGGCATAAAAATACAAACTTATATTGTTTACAAAGGTGGGGTTTTTTTCAGACTTATAGCAGCACAGTTGAGAAAAGTCTCCTTAATATCATATCTTCATTCTGATCTTCAAAGAATAGACTTATTATCCCCCTCTCACAAAAGATCAGTGGTAAATTCACCAAAATGACTGATAATATTTCAAAGACCGGCTCATATACAGGGAGGTGGAAGTATCTTTAGACATGGTTTAGGTTGGGGTTTTTGTGTATGTGAAAAAACACATTATATGGGGAGGTGGAAAGGTCATTTGTTTTAAATTGATTTTTGGTCTCACTGAAAGCTGTCTGGCTGACAACAGCAGAGAATTAAGTTCTCTGACAGCCATACAGATAGTATAATGCAAGCAGTGGAGCTTTGTTGTGCTGCCAAGTGTGTAACTCCCACCTTGGTCAGGAGGAAGGTCAAAAATCCAGCAATGACAAAG
This sequence comes from Trogon surrucura, assembly GCA_020746105.1. Lineage (NCBI taxonomy): Eukaryota > Metazoa > Chordata > Aves > Trogoniformes > Trogonidae > Trogon > Trogon surrucura. Next base: position 75,159,453 of record CM036617.1, read on the forward strand.
GAGTCGTTGGCCTCCCCACCAGCACCACTCTCCCATAGCCCTGCAATATCTGGCAGTTCAAATAGCTGGGACTGTGCCAGCTGTGAGGATGCAGAAAGCAACTGGGACAGACTGATTCATGTCATGGACCATATACCCAACAGCCATCAGGGGGGAGCAAAGATTGGACACAGTTTGACCTATATTTGAACCAGCAGCTTACACAGACAAAAGGCTCTATGTGCCGTTATCAGTTCTCAGGGTCATCTAGTCCTCTCGTGGAAATTTAATTTTGTCTTCAATATGGCATTCCTGAGCCCTAGTCGGGGGATAGTAGAAATCAAGGCTGCATGCAAGCCTGTCTTTAAATTTATCTGTCTCCTGGAATATGAAGGAAGTCATTTGTCACTGGGGTTCAAAGACAGAATTAGAATTTGATTTTTCTCTCCAGCTGCTTTATGTGTTTATGTGTATGAAATATTTTATTGAAAAATAATGTAATACTTTTGTAATAACCATGTTCCTCAAGGAATGCAATGTTGCTATGCCAGAATCCCTGCTGGGTTCTGTAAACTTTGAATTCATTACTGAGGAAAAGCTATCAATATTTTTTCGTTGTTAGAGTATACTTTTGCTCTGAAATTATCACAGACAGAGAAGCAGGCCAGATGCCATTTGCTTCCATTGACATCTCATGCAGTCAAAAGTCTCTCATGAAATTCCCAGAGCAACCCATATTCTTTGTCTGGTTTTGATTCCTTTTGAACCAAAGTATAGATTGTGCTTTGTCTTCCCAGGAAATATGCAGGGAAAAGGAACTCTGAGAGGAGATCCTACTGTTTACCCTGAAAAAAAAAAAAAAAAGAAAAAAAAAAAGTAGTAGCAATGACTGAGCTCTTCCCTTAAACTTCTGTAGGTGGGAACGGGTGAGGGGCTTTTTAAGATGTTGGACAGTGATAGGACTATGGGGAATGGACTGAAGCTAGAGATGGATTGGTTCAGGTTGGACATTAGGAAGAAGTTCTTCACCATGAGGTTGGTGAGACACTGGCACAGGTTGCCCAGAGAAGTGATGGAAGCCCCATCCCTGGAAGTTTTTAAGGCCAGGCTGAATGGGGCTCTGGGCAACATAGTCTAGTGGGGGATGTCCCTGTCCATGGCGAGAGGGTTGGAACTAGATAATCTTTAAGGTCCCTTCCAATCCTGACAATTCTATGATTCAATGATTCTATGATAAAGCACCATCCCCTGGCTGGTGAGCAACTGCTTGTGGCATTACTAATCTTTCAGTGAGGTGTAAAGGCCCTTTCACATTGATGTGATTAGAATTGGGCTGCATCCTAAAGTATTTAGCCACTCTGGAGTAAACGGAGTTATTTAGCTAGGTTTCTGGGAAATTGTATTATTACCCAGGGATGATATCCTAAATGGAGCCTGAAGGTGCCTGGGTTTTCTCAAGTGCCCTTGTGCTCCCAGCACCAGCTAGAAGTCTGTGAAAGGCTTCTTGTTTTTTTGCATGGTTCTGATACAGACTAGAAGAACATGGCATCTGATTTTGACTGTCTTGTTTCTTAGTAACTTGGGTGGATTGTTAATGAAACTGTTAGAAAAAATGTAATGAGGAAAAATTTTTTAATGCTTAATCAGAAAAAAAAATAAGTCAGCAAGAAGTGCTGAACTGTAGAGGAAGCTACTCTACGTGTGCAGTTTAGCCAGATATATGTGCTGTGTTACGTGAGGAAAGATGACTGATAAAGTAGTTTGGTTTTTATTTCTTAGAGGTGAAGTTTAATGAACTATGTCTTATCATTATGTAAATCCTTAAGGTTTAATAGTTACAACGGATGGCAAAAGCCTAAGCTTTCATGACTGAGATGTCCATTGGATTTTGAGATGTCATGAGCACAAAAAAAACGTCATGCTGTTCTATCCACAAAGAAGGATAAAAATATCACTGAGGAGTGAGGGTGATACTGTTGGTCTTAACCCATTAAGCTGGTTTCCAGGTCATGTACAGTAAGAACTGTTAGGAAATTTAAAAATAGCCATAAACCCCAACGTATTCAAAGCTATGAGCTTGAATATCTGGAGACAGGTATAGTGTAAAAACAAACTTAAACATTAAAACAAGCGTACCCTAACAACAAGATCATTTTAAAGGTTCATCTCAAATATGCAGCAGTGCATTCAGTACATTGTGATAAGCAGTGCGATGTAGCATGTGGGGCTGGAGACACCAAAGCCCTTAGTACTTCTGACTGTTTTGGTCAGTAAATATGACTCTGTTTTTTAGTTCTGCAGGATGCTCTGCAGGCAGTCCTTCTCCTCCACATTTCTCCCCCTGTTAGTCTGTGTCCAAAACAGGGAGGAGGTCACATGCCGGCTTCCCGTGTCACCGGAGCCCAAGCTCCAGCTGCAAACATGAAAATGTGCAGTAAGGAGGTAATTATTTATCTAAGAAGAAATAAATTTAGAAGCCAGGATCAACATTATGTCTGTGAAAGTTTTAGTTTTCAAGATAATTTTTTTCTGCATATATTTTTGTTTAATGTTAATACCAGAGGTGAAATCACCGGGCAGCAGTTGAGTTTTTCCCTCTCTGGGAGAGTACAGTAGAGTAAACAATGCACTGGTTAACTAGAGTTTTGTCTGGCACAGAAAATGGGATGGTAGCCACCTCCTACAGTCAATGCTCAAGGGCACTGTGATTGTCAGCCTCGTTATACATAGCAGCTTTAGAGTAATCATAATTTCAGCAGCAATTGACCTTGCAAATGTAAGGTCCTGAGGCAAAGAAATTATTTGCAACATAGCTGCTGGAATGGCATCCAGGGTGGAGAGTCCATCAGAAGTGTAGCATCATCTAAGACTGATGACAAAAGGGAGTATATTTGTTTCCCAAACACAGACAAGAAATGCATTATCAGCAAAGTGTGAAGAACACTAAAAGAATGAATGTGTCTCCAGGCTATTTTTGAAAAGGACTCACTCCTTTAGCTTTACTTAATATTGCAAGGAAGGAAATTATTTTGGCTCACACCTCATGAGTGTGCAGGGAGAGCAGAAATGGAGCATTTTGTTAACTACTCTGTTGTTAAAAGCACAAAAATTGCTAGATCAAGCCAGACCCTACATCTAGTCCAGCATCATGTTCTGGAAACAGGTCATACCTGAAGTTTCTGAGAAACTCTGCAGGGCAAAATTAAATTATTTTGTAAATTTGTGAAGCTGTCTTTGTGAACAAGTATGAATCAGACAAAACTTCAGTCAGATCACAAGCTGATCTGTATTGGTTCCTTATCTTGCTTTTACCTTAAATTTAACTTCCTGAGGAGTCCTGGAAGATGGCAAACATCTGTTGGTTGTTGCTGCCACAGATACACAACGGTGAGATCGATAGCAAACATCCACCCCTCTGAAGATTTGGGCTGCCAGGAAGGGCTGTTGTGGCAACACCCCCTCCCTTCAGCAGGCTTAAACGCTGCGATCCCCACAGCGGCAGCACCCCACTGCCCCAGGCTTCCCAGGGCCTCCCTGCACCCCTTTGCTCTGGGCTGCCAGGCTGGGGCACCTCCAAACCAGGCTGCTCTGAGAGCCAACGTGGCTCTTTGGCAGCTGGCTCAGGTATCTCCATCATTTCCAGGGCCAGTGAGCACTGCTAGGTCAAGCATCTGTAGTTTCCCCAGATTAATCACCCAGCAGCCAGCGACATATCAGAAGCTAACCAAGTGGTAAAAGGCACAAGACCACTGACTTCTGATGTTTTATGCACCTCAGGCTGAAAGGTGCTGCCAAAACTGAAAATTCTGTGAGGAGGGGAAAACCTGATATTCACCAATGCTGGTAGATTTCCTGGCAGCAGCTATGGTGGCCCTTCTGCCTTCCTCTCACTCTCACTACCCCATCAATCCACCTAAGATGCAAACTTTCTTCCCAGTGCTCTTATCTACAGGTTAGGTTTCTCTCTTTCCCAGTTCCTATTTAATTTTTTTAATTCCTACTATACATATCCAGGTGTTACAACTGTAGGCTTGTTTAGTGTTTTGGGAGTCTTTTTAATGATAGCTTTGATAATAACCATCAATGGGCAACAAACTTTATTGTCTGATTGTGTACTTCATTGAAAAATATTTTACTTTTTTTTTTATTTTAGTTTTCTGCCCTCTGAATTTAATAGCAAGCTCTCTCCTTTTTGTATTCTGTGGGGACACATCTAAGAGCACTCATTCCACCTTCTTGATGTCATACATTATTTTGAAAGCAATTGTCAACACCTCTTTTTTTCCTGAAATAAACTGTCCCAAATTTTCAATCTCTCTTCATACAAATTTCTGAATCCAATCATTCCCATCATCAATCTTTCAGCTCCCCCTATTCTCAGTTTTTTTAAAGTAGGACAGCTGGAGATGAGCACCATGTTTCAGGTGACAGTGAACTTTGTAATGGAAGTGTTATATTTCAGGATATTTTTTGCATCTTTGTTGGTTCTGACATTTGATTTGCATTTATTTTCTGACTGCTTCAGCCCTTTGGATGGTAAGGTTTTCAGTTAACTCCTAGAGCTGTTACAGCTTTAATTTAGACCCTTTGAAACTGTTTTGAATAACTCAGTCTTCCACTCAGCGTGCATTATGCTGGTCAGCACTAAAGAAGTGACAAGGATCTACCAGGCAATTATCAGAGCTGTTGCAAGGAGTCACCAAATAAACTCATGAGATGTGAGATGTTTTATATTATCCCCACTGAGTAGTACGATAGGTGGGATGGATAAAAGAATTAAGACACTTGGCGACAAGGATTTCAAGTGCCTTCCATTTCCGCTGCACACCTGAATCTCCTAGAGGAGAAGGTCTGGAACAGCTGCATAGTTCCTTGTGGCTGAACAGCAACACTCGCGTCAGTGACATCTCTTCTTTGGGGAAGGAACGTAAGAATGTGAAACCTTGGGGAGACAATGGAGCTGAATGGGATTGACATTTTCTTGGAGAAAAAAAATCCTGTCCCAAGGGCGATCATTCTTAGCCCTGCCATAACAGGCCATGGCATTCTGCCACATGGCTCCTAGGCTCAGTTATATTTCATCATCTAGTCCCATGAGACATCACATCCCACTAGACATGAGAAAACTCAAGCAAAATCAGATCTTGAGCTATATAGATTATATACCCCCAAAAACATCTGCTTCTCCATTACAGAAGTGTGCTTTCTTCTTAAAAAGTGATTAATCCAATAGCACATTGCAGGGGGGAAACAAAAAAAATCTCTCTCAGATCACCTAAAAGCTTTAATGTCTTGAATCACACCTAGCCATAATGCCAGGCTATTCATTTCAAACAATACCTGACATTTCATTGAAACAAGCTGTTATGCAAGCAATGATAATCCCTTTAAGTTTAATGGAGTTTCTGAATTTAGCACCATGCAACTGTATTGCCACTTCATCTTTTTTTCAAAAACAAAGATTGGCAAAAAAAACAGAAAGAGAACCTTTTTGACTCAGAATACTAGTCTAAGTGCCAATCTGGTTGAGCAAAGCACTACATTTTGAAGATTTATAAAAGTGCTATCTTTTATTATTATTTAAAAACACAGTAGGCTGAATTGATATCTAATGAGATGCATATTAAAGTAAAAAAGTAAAGAATGAAGTACAGTGGAAGGACATAAAGGTATAGAAGAATTATTAGTGAAGTCTGTCGTGCAGCTGTAATAATTTGGTATTATGCATATCTTCAGTACTGCTGTTCTACTAACTCCCTTTTCTTTGCAGTACTGAAGATATGCATAATACCAAATTATTACAGCTGCACGACAGACTTCACTAGTAATTCTTCTCAGCAATCATAAGGATCGTGATGGTGTAGTTTCGATGAGTGCGTGGGCTTCCTCTGCATCAAGCATCTGTATCTGCACAGGGGACCTATTCCAGCCCCTGGAAATGGAGGCTGAGTGTATGATTTGCGTGGTAACCCAAATCGAGGCTGATGTCAGGCTCGCTGGGGGAGTTGCCTCCTGCACAAGCAGGGAAGAAGGGAAAGGGGAGCAAACTCAGCAGAGCCACGTTTCTGTATTCCACCTGAGGTATAGGGAGCAGGTGAGAGCTTTACTTTTCTTTCTCGCCTGCCAACAGAGCTGGTGTGTCAGAAACAGCAGATTTTAACCAGAAACACATGTGTATGCTTCCTCAGCCAAGGACACAAGGGAACTGAATCACAGTGTCTTCCCAGCCCTGGCTTTAGTACAGCACAGATATGTGCTTCCTTCCCTGCATCTCATGACAAAATCATAACTGAGTCTTAAAAATCTTCTGAGGATGAGCTGCACCATCACTACCAGAGCCTTAATTCTGCTGTAAAATATCCTACACTTCAGCCACGGGACAATTTTAGTTTTACAGCTTCACTTTCCTGAAAGTATTCTGATTATATATCAGATTTAGAAAGAATACAGGAAATACGCAGGAGGGATTTTCTCTGATTCTTAAAAAAAAAAGCACAGAAGTCAGTCACTGCTTTAGAGTTGCCAATGTTGTTGTTGTTGGTTGTGGTTTAGAGTTTTTAAAAAATAGAATTTTAATTGAAAATCTAGCGCTATTTGGCTGACTGGAAGTAATTTCTTTCTTCAGTCTTCCTCATGTTTTATACAAACTCTGCTAGAAGCAGTATTCATTAAGAGTTAGACTTTGTGTCCCTTTTGCAGTTAAAGTGTGCTTCATATTACGCTTAGACACAGCACCTGGCTGAAGCAATCTGCTAGGCAGCCTATGCAGTAGCATCAACAGCTACCTCGTCACATGTCATAACTAATTTTCAAAATGCAGCCAGTTTCGAAGGGCATTGCTTGGCTTCATTACAACACAGATGAGCAGCAGGTGCCAGCTCATTATAAGATGCTGAGTCTGAGAAAGTGAATTTTCACTCTTAAAATTCTCTTGAATTCTGTGTAGTTATAAGGGAAACACGCCTTATGAAATGATCTCTTCAAAGCATCTGTAGCCACTATAATGTTCTATAACTCTCACCACTGTCTTAATCTCATCAAAAAGTAAGGAGAAATATAGGCTGAAAGTAATTCCCCAGAGACCGGATGACATTTTTTAAAGAAAAGTATATTAAGGAGTCTCCAAGCACTAGAAGCACCTGCACCATCAGAAAAAAAAAAACAGCTATGACTGCCTTTTCACATAGAGGGAGGACGTTTGCACACTGTCCTTTCAGATGTGCAATCCTGTTCTGAAGTGAGGAGTTCTTAGCTAATTAGCATCTCTGGCATAGTAATTAACATCTCTGGAAACATGAGAAATATATACTTTTCTTTTAATAATACAATGGCTTAGAGGCTCAAAATAGTTAAGTATCACAACAGGAAGCACTGAGAAGCAAATGGTGGTGTATATAGGACAATCAGGAGGAAAGGAGGATACTGAAGCTTTATAAAGGTGCTAATAAACACCTAAAATACTGGGCACCGCCCTCATGTTCTCACTAAGGTAAATGAAGCGTAGTGAGCATCCCGTCTTCTCTCTACCACTACACAGCAGAAGGCAGAGGCAATTTCTCTCTCCCTCACCCAGTTCCTCAGCATACCATTTCTCTGATTCTTTGCACCCAGGTATGGGGGTGGTGAAATGAAGGGTGAGTCAGTATAAGTTATATATGTCTATTGATTAAAAAAAAAAAATGCAAGAAAGGAAACTATAAGGTGGAGGTGGCACTTTCAGGAGATGGTACTTTTTGACCTCTCAGACCCTTGTGGAAAAGCTCTGTTTCCTAAGGTGGAGCAAGCGATTTCGTATGCCAGTCAGATTTGCCTGCGCTGACAGTAGTGAGTGTGAACTTCAGCCCTGTTTTTGCTCCTTACCTAACACACAACCTTATTCCTGGAAGTCCACCAAACCTTTTTGATTAGAGGAGGGTTACTTTGGTGCTGGGAGGGCTGCTGCACTGTTTGCTTTGCTGTGTGACAGCATTACAGCTACTGTTTCTTTCCTTTGAAAGTTTCATTTGCCAAACCAGCTGAAAAGCCAGGATGGTTATTATTCTGTGCATGTGTTTATTTAAGATGCCAAGTTAGCAGTCACCTGGAAAACTTTTCGCAGAAGAAAGAGTGGGATTTGTCACATACAGACAGATGGCTTCGTTATGGATGGTGTAATTCCTCTGTGAGGTGTTGGGACCTTTCTGTGAAAGGTGTTGGGACTCTGTGCAAGCAGCCCTGGACCTCAGTAACCCCTTTCAAAGGAAATAGGAAACTGTGAACAATTAGGAGAGGGAGGTTTGTACAACGAAATATACTGCTGTAGTGAGTGGGTGGTGGAGCTACTTCTCCTTTCTTTAGCTGAGAAGCCAGATTTCTAGTCTTACTAGAATTGAGCCTGAATAACAGCTTCTAGCCTATCATTCAAGAAAGGGAGCTCTTTAATCCTTTTTTGATCTGGAAATCTTGTAATAGGTGCTCACAGATTTTCAACATATTCAGATGCCAACTTGAACTTTACCCTGTTCCTTTCTCAGTGTGGTTCACTTCTAAAGAGAAAAAAAAATGCTGCCGCCTGTTCCCATCTCATTTGATATTCTTCTGGTTGTTCTGGCACACAAAATGTAAGTCAAGGAGCATATTTTGGGCTGTAGGGCTCTCCTTGCTCTCCTCTTTCACTCGTGCATTAATTCTTGTCATCCTAATGTCCTTGCTTTAAGAGCGTGCTCCTGGCAAGCAAAGAGAGGCAGTCCTAGGACAGGCAAAGTCAGCAGCAGTTTGCTGTCTGGGGCAGCAGCGTGGATGTTTCTGCTGACCTTTCTGCCCATGCGAGAGCTTTGCAAAGTTTGTACTAGACTAAAAGACTTAGACCAACCACCTGAGCCCCTTGCATTTAAATTGCTTTACCCCATGCTTCCATGAGGGCTCTCTAGCCTGGAATATGGGCTGTGTGTTGTGAAGTTGGGCTTCCCGTCCTGGCAGCATGTAGAAACATAACTGACTCTGGCATCTTCAGCAGTCTGTCATCAGTGAATGGGCAAAAAAATGTATTGCAGTGGGGTTTTAAATATCCAGCAAGAGAAGGAGACAGATGGGGGGAAAAGGAGATAATTAAAACATATATCTCTTCCAAAATATTTTCAATGAAAGGCAATGTTATAGGCTGGAAAGAAAATCCAGGACTAAAATTGAAGATGAAGCCCCAAAGGATTAAGATGATGTCAACGTTGAAGACTTGGTGTCAGTAATGATCTAGTTGGGGCACATTTTGAATCATCTTTAAATGAATGTAACAGGCATGAAACAATAGTATGTCATGACAAAGATATTACAGTTGAAAAGCCTATGCTGAGAAGCAGAAAGCAGAGTCCAGGAAGCCTCTGTGATGAGAGAATGATTAAGGGACTTGAACATCTCTCCTATGAAGAGAGACTGAGAGAACTGGGGCTGTTTAGCCTTGAAAGGCGATGGCTGAGAGGGGACCCTATTAACGTATACAAATATCTGAGGAGTGGGTGTCAAGGGGAAGGAGACAATCTCAGTGGTGCCCAGCAATAGAACAAGAAATAATGGGTTTAGGTTAAAACATAGGAAGTTCCACCTCAACATGAGGAAAAATTTCTTTACTGTGAGGTTGATGAAGCACTGGAACAGGCTGCCCAGAGAGGTTGTGGAGAGGTTGTGGAGTCTCCTTCTCTGGAGACTTTCAAAACCCACCTGGACGCGTTCCTGTGTGGCTGCCCTAGGGGATCCTGCTCTGGCAGGGGGGTTGGACTAGATGATCTCTAGAGGTCCCTTCCAACCCTGAACATTCTGTGGTTCTATGATTCTATGACACATTTTTACTTGCTGGTAGGCTGAAGGATGAGATCCCCTACTTGTCAGTGTCCTTGGGTAAAGCCGTCTGAGCAGCCATGGGTCCGATTAAATATAGCATCTGCCAGATCATTGGGTCATAGTAGGGACAGATCTTTCAGGAGGGATGTTAAATATGTAATTCTGCTGGAGAAATATGTGATGAAGGCAACACAAGGGAGATGATGTACTACAGACAATGTCAGGAGACCTGTTGAGACTCAAAGTTGAGAATTTGAGCTCTACAATGCATGTGGTATTAGGATTGGATGAACCCCCATGTCTATCTTTAAGAGCAGGTGCTCTGTTACGTTCCCCTTCTTTGTGGGACCAGTGTCTCAACCCATGAGAGTAGAGCAATGTTCCCAGCATCAGAAGCATTTCTGATTGCCAAGAACAGTGAAACTAATGAAGACCAATGTCCCAAGGAGCTGTGACTTGAGTATGAGTGACCTTTCTCCGATCTTCAATAAGGCTGCAGCCTTTTCGTCCTCGACGAGCATTATTAAGAAATGTCTCCCCTGTTTGATAGTTTCTTTTCACAGAATATGTAATACCTGAGGCTTACTTTCTTCTGTCAAATTCCAGTAAAAGTGGTGAACGGGTGCAAAAGTTACTGAAGGAGGGAAAGGTGACACACACACATCAACATAGACAATGAACATAATTACATAAGACTCATTTCTTAAACAAACCAAGCTAATAAATATTTAATTACTGTAACTTGGCACAGAGACACATGAAGAAAAAACTTCTGAGGTTTTGATTTTCTGACTGGGAATTTTATTTTTCTTAAAAAAATAATTGTTAGTATGATTTGCATGGGGCTTGGAAGAGTTTTGAAATGGCAGCCATGCACTTTTCAGCAGAATAGTGTTCAGACTGGTGCTGGGATATAAGGAATAACAAGAGTGCAGAACAATGGAGAATTTGAGAAGAAATTAAAATTTGACCTCTCAAAAATTAAAAAAAAAAGGAATAGTCACGGATAGGATCTTGCACAGTCTTGCTGGTTTAGAATGTGGTTTTTTTTTCTAAACCTAAACCTAGGAAACCCATTTTTAAAAAGGGGTTTGCATAAGTTGGATATATAGATAATCTTTTCTTTCAGAAGCATGGACACATATTTTGCAAGAACAAATGATTCTGAGAGAACCTGGCAAGTGCTTTGGGAAACTGGCATCGTTGTCATTTTCACTGTCATAGGAGAGGTAATTTCACTCTGAATCAGCCAAGGGCCTTTGTCTGGTACAGGAATGCCAGGTTCCCAGGACTGTAGCTCAGAGCGCCCTTGTAGCCATGACCTTTGAAGTTTTTTGAATGGTGGCACTTTCCTGATGCCCTGGAATGACTTGGGGAAGCCATAGCCTCTGGAGAATTTAGAGCTATTGGATGCAGTTGTGTTATGTTCTGATGCACAATACTGCTGATTTAAACCTCTGGCAAATATGAAGCAGCACAAAACTGTTTACAATCGGTACATAGACTTATTTTGGATAGTACCTTGTTCTGAAACAAGGTGCTGAAGAATTTTTTTAGAATACTTTTCACAAGCAAAGCCATCTGTGAGCCTAAGAGCTGTGGAATACTGCACCACAAGGAAAACTGAAAAGCGTGAGAGAAGTACAGCTGATGTCTTTATCAGGCAAAAATGTTAGTGACTTGGCTTCCTCAGCTTTACCTGCACAGCAACTCTTCAATTTTAGAGCAATAACTGGTTGTCTGAGGAGATGTACATCACAATTAGTGTCTGGAACCAAAAATTGAGAAAGAAACTACCAGAAGACTCAGTTTACCCCAATGTGTGCATTAGGATACTGAGATTTACAGACACTCTAGGGATCTGGGGCGAACAGTAAAAGAGCATGACTCCTCAGAAGCTTTAGAAGGAATGTTTTAGCTGAACTAAAGTAAAGCTAACCAAAATAACAGTTTCATGTGCTTGAAATAACATATCTGAACAAGAGATTAAGGCACTGAGATAAACAGAAACATCACAGAAATACCATTGTGATCGATACGTGTATCTCAAAAGGTGAGAAAAGACATGAAGTGTATGTGAACTAGTGTACTACACAGGAGTGTCAGCTAATTCCCATCCAGAGAGCAAATGAGATACAAACACTAGAATTTGGAGTAAAAAAGCAGGCATTAACTAGAGAAGCGACAGCCCTGAGATGCTTGGAAAGTAAATGACAAGTCAAAGCATTGATAAATGGTTCTAGAGAAAAGGAAAGCCAAATTAGTGAATGCAAAACTAATGTATTTACCAATTCATAATATTGTTGCTGATGTTTGAAAGAAAACAGTGCAGTGCTCTCACTAATTTAATTGAGTGTAACTATAAATATGTCAGACTCAACAAAGTGTCCTGTTCATCTGAAACTTCGTTTCATCGGATCATTTCTGGAGAGTGTAGCCCTGACCTTTTCAGAAACTCTTCTTTTTGTAAGCATGAGACACCAAAAAGTATGTTAGCATTTATCTTTGGTTGCCTAATCTTGCATGCTATGCCAGTGAGGTGCTGACAGGTCCTAGGGAACTAAAATTGAAAAGCAGGAAAAATATTACAAAAATTAGAAATCTCTTTATTGCTTGACTTTACAGAGCTATAAAAATTTTTTTTTATGAATTTCAGTGTGTGAGTCTGAATGTGTGTAAATGACAAAAATTCTATATACAGAATTATTATAACTACATGAATAAGCGGGTACCGCTAATTTCTTTGTAAATGGCTGATAGACTGGAAAAAACTAACTAGAAGAACCTAGTCATAAATAACTAATTTTTATTTTCCAATGTCAGTTCACATTTTAATTTGAACTGTGATGCAAAACAGAGAAATGAGTGTTTCAACAAATAAATATTTGTATGGCCTTTTTTCTCTTTTTTTTTAACAGCAGCAACACTATCTCATAAATCTTTTAAAAGCTAACCCTGCTTAATTTCAGGCTTAATGATTTTTTTCTGTTTAGTTTTGAGTTTATGCTGCAAATTGTTGTGTTATTCTATGAAATGGCACTACTCAGAAAAGACACTGTGTTTTGAGTATTATTTTGGTTTACCTTTTATTATCTATTTGTGATGCATTCTGAGAAGACATATATAAAACCCCATAATAATCTTGCATGGAAATCTTTAATTCATAACCTGCTTCCATTAATGCTATGTTGACTGAGCATAGTACATTTCTGATGGCTTCTGTAAACCCACAGGCTTTGCTGGTGTAGTTCCTGTGAAGCCTGAAATGGGTTTCATGGCAATTCAGAAAATGCATTGTTGGTACTGAAATCTTCTTTTTCATGAGTCTGAAAACGTACAGTTCAGGCTAGGCATGAACCCTATGGACTGTGTAATCTGCATATGTAACTACGATGACTTTTGTAATTGAAATTGGATGGAAGATTTCTGTACCTGGGACAATGTGGATAGGTTGTAGTGCATTTCTAGCCTAAGAAGTTGGGCACTGATAATTAGGTGGATGCTAATACTTCTGTAGATGCTATTACTATTTCATTGTTAACAGGTACGCTGAAGTTGTGAATATTTTTTTATCTATGCTAACTCAATTGTTATTATCAATTTATATGGGAATACAAAGTCTTCTTGCCTGTATTTAAAAATGCAGACTATTTCTTGCCAGTTCTTTTTTATATGCTTGTAGAATGAATAGCTTACTTACTTATATTTGCATATCAGCAATAGTTTACTTCTAATTATAATATTGTATTATTTTCCTGCTAATGGATATCCCTCTTTTAGTTGCACTCTGACTTAATATATACATACTAATAATTGAGTAATAGTTGGAAGATAAGGATTAAGCATGTTTTGCATAATCTTTAAATACTCTCATGACTGCATAAGAAACACAAAATGAACTCTCAGGGTTAAAAATATCTTTGTATCAAGTGTTGAAATAAAAAGCTTAGACTGATTACTTGTCAATGAAAGGAAGAAACCTGTAAATTGTGTTCTCTCCATTCCTCCCCAGTTGTGTGGACTGAAAAAAACTTTACAGTGTATTTTCTTTCATTTCCTGGGCTATTTATGGTTATGTTGTTTATTTTATGAGAGCTCTGAGTCTCCATCAGAATCTGTTTGTTCATTATATGTTGACAGATGAGCCAAAACATCTTTTCTCAGCACTTTGTCTAACAAAGCAATGGATGAAGTAAACAATGTTATCAGGATAGTCTTAAGGATGTTTTAGTAGTCCTTCATGGAGGATACAGTTAATTGTTGCCATTAAACGGCAAGATTCTTTTATCTTGTAATGTCCAGTACAGTTGATACTGAGCATTCATGGGCTATTTTTAACTCAACTCACATGTATTTGCATTAAAGATCTTTGATGGAATTTATGTCATTTTGTTTGCACAGCTATTCTACCCCTAAATTTTAGGTGCCTTGCATATTCAGTAGAAAAAAAACAACAAGTATTCCTCAAGTCCTCTAGAGAGCGGTATTCCATTCCCACTGGGGTGTTTGAACTCAGTAGGCCAGCATTTTTGGTGGCACTGCTGTCCCTCCTATGCATGAAGAATTTAAGCACTTAGTTTAGAAGGGCTATGTCACTAAGCATCTTCAATATAAGCACAGTTTAAATGAACACAAGAGGAAGGCAGTGTCAAGGCTATAATGGCAGCAGATTTGACAGATATTCCTTTAATAAACTGAGAGGTTTATGTTCCACTTCGGCTATTTTATATCTTTGTTTTCTAACTTGTCAAAACAACCCCTACTAAGTTTGGTTTTAAATTTTGATGACAGGAGCTTTGACTTGCCCCAGTTTATCCATTTATTTTTCATCTACTCTATTGCTATGATTTGGGGTTCTTCTTTTTTACAAGCCTGAATTAAAAGTCAACTTCTATACAGAAAATTGTGAGTGATTGGCATAACGTACCTTTGCCTGAGATGCTACTTGAGGATTCATCCACTCAGACTTTGCACATCTCATCAAAAAACCCTGGGAACCACCTCAAAATTTGCCCTCAGCACATCTAGCACAAAATTCATGCTTAAATAGACATGAGAAAATCTTTCATGTAGCCTAATATTCTTCAATAGTCAGTTATAAACTGTGAAGACAACTTATTTTCCTGTTCTCACTTGTGTTCATGCAGTCAGCTAAACACAACATTTTAGCTGATAAAATATTCATTTTGCGCTGTTTGTTTTCTGTTACAAAATTCAATGTACATATTTTTCAGCAGTACAATAATGAGGCCTATCTCTCAGCAGTAGTACATAGCTCTTGAATTCTCAGCATCATTCAATCATTGATGTAGGCAACATGAACTCCATGTAAAAGAAGGGAGAAGAGATAAGACTGCCAACTGGCCAAATCTCACCCCAAAACCTCTGGAAAACATTGAGTGATCAGGTGAAGCCTCCCATCTCTGCGCAGAGCTGTCTGTGCTATATAAGATTTAGGGCAGGGGTAAGCAGCAGCACAGGATCCAGCAGAGTCTGACAGGCCAGCTCTTTCCATCCATTTCTGAAAATTTCCTAGAATCACCATCTGCAGTCTCACAGCAAGCAGAAACACAAGACTTGTTCTCCATTATCACAACTTATCTAAGCCACGTGATGAATAAAGTCTTGGACTATTCTTTGTCTGTAATGATACACAAGATCATTATGAAATAGCCGTGCTGCCAATGAAAAATCACTACAGGGAGCTGGAAAATGAAAGTTTGTCTGTTACTGGCACCTTTGTTTATAAGCAGAAAACTTCTAAACACATGTAGAATAGAATGAGTACACATTCTGGAATCAATTCAGATCAGAAGAGGGCTTGAGCTAGGAAGACTGGTTTAAGGACTTTCATTTTTCTCTATAAGACATGGGTATTACAGAAGCGCAAGGGCAAATTCTTTATGTTGTTGGGGTGAAATATCTATTCTGTAAAAACTGTGAACAAGACTGCGTATGCCTAGGCAAGGTTTCCATATATGTCCTTAGTACACTGACCTGAGCAAGAACTCTCTCCTTAGAGAAGATACAATTTATATCCAGTAAGCTAGGAGAGAGATGAGCCCATAAACTATTAATGATGTTAGGAATGGGGATGCAGTATAGCTAAACCAGAATAATCTGAACATTTATCAGGTGTTCTAATTACCAGTGGAATAATTTGTAAGATAATCTGCTAGCCAGAGCAATGCAAAAGCAATTGCAGCACACGAGGTTTCTGAAAATTGTCTTCCAAGTGAAACTCTTAGCAAGCAGTAAAAATAAGTATATAAATAAAAATGCATAGCAAAACATTAAGACAGGCTATGAGACTGTTGTTTGGATTTGGCTTTTTTTTGTTTGTTTGTTGCTTTGTTTAGTTTTGTTTTCAGAAAAGGTGAAGGCAAAACAGTAGAAAAGAGTAATTCTGGGACAGTATATGATAAACCCAACTATTTTCCAAAACCAAATCATTTTTCGTACTAATTGTAAATGTGTCAAAAGGGAAATTGCTTGGTGAGAATGACAGAGCACAAAGATGATGTAACACCATTGCCTTAGTTTCTTAATGTAGTTTCAAGCTATTCTATCAATCCTTTAGAATTTGATATTTGGAACACAGATTTTTTTGCTATTAAGGCTGTGTATGAGAAAATGATGTCATCCCTATATGAGAAGTACCTGTAGTTTCTAAAAGAAAGCTGTATCTTTTTTTTTTTTTTTTTTAGAAAGTGAGTACATGGAAAGCCACATCTCAAAACATCTTGAAGGGAAAATTTCTGTCTCTTGTTTCAGTTCAATCCTGTTCATACTTCTCTACCTTTGTATTTCCCTTCTCATTTTCACCTTTCTATTATCTTCTCTATTTTCTACAAGCCA
This sequence comes from Trogon surrucura, assembly GCA_020746105.1. NCBI lineage: Eukaryota > Metazoa > Chordata > Aves > Trogoniformes > Trogonidae > Trogon > Trogon surrucura. The sequence continues at coordinate 75,176,103 of CM036617.1, forward strand.
AGCTTACAACTTGTCTATGAGTAGCAAAAATATGGGTAAAATTATTACCTCCTACAAGAGATGGTTAGCAGGTCTTTCTTTTGGGACTTGCTTCTCCGACAGCAACATTTCTCTTTTCCTCCTTTTTATTTTAAAGGCCCCAAAGAAGACTTGATGCCACAAGTTCCACTCAAAAACTAAGCTACCTTATAGTGTATTAGTAACTGGTATCAATGTTCTAGCACTTCTCTCAAAAAACATAATTAGTGCTGGGTAAAAGGATAATTAAACGTTACTGCTGCTGACTGGTTCCTCTAGATTTTAGCCAAAGCGATACCACAACCACACTAAACCACATTTTTAGGTAGAAAAACTTTTTTTTTCTTCAATGGGAGATGTATCCTTTAAGTTCAGAGCAGTATTAAATCCATTATTCTGCAGTCATGGCTACGTTGGTTGGTTGGGTTTTTTTCATGAGATAATGTACTATTTATAATGTATCAGTTACTGATGCTGGCAAACAGGGTAAAGAATAACATTTATAACTGCTGTGGTTATCCCCAAAATGCAACTATCTACAACTGCTGAAATAAATTACTTTAGGTTTTAAAGCTATCTTTACAGCATTCATGCTTATCTTTTTTTTTTTTATTATATTAAAATACCTATACCTTACTGTTTTTCATTTTTCTTTTCTAAATCAGAAAGTGAGAAAAATGTTAGTCACCTGCACTTGTGGACAGAGAGAACTCAATATACATTCAGTTACAAGTATCATTTTTCATAGGTCTTATGTAAACAACTGTTTCCATTCTCTTTCCCTAGATCTACTTCAGTCTACCCTGATGGGTTCTTCCTGAAAAGACAGAATGAATTTTCTTTGTCCCCTAATTTTTGTTTTGTTTTATTTTAAACCAGTTGAATTTAAGCTTTGCTCTTTTTGGCTATCCAATTGTGCTTAATCAGTGCATACAATCATAAAATCTAAGGTAGTATAATTTTCAACAGGGGAACTTCTAGTGCTCACACCTTTCGAGCAAAAACACCAGACAGGTACAGGATTAGATCACTGAGAAACTTCTTCCTTTGAAATGTTAAGGATTTTTCTTGCTAACAGAAAAGCATTTATAAAGTCTACTGACAAGGAGAGGATCTTAAGCAGCTTCTGTGGTAGCACAGGATTTGCCACCTGCCATACAGTACCAGAGAAGGTGCATTTCTGGACTTTATTATCCTCTTCTGACTGAGGCTGTGCTGACAAATATTACCCAATTAACCTGAAGAAGAGTTTACTAGCAAATGTTCGAGGAAGCAAAGCATGTCTGGAAGCAGCTGGCTGTAGAGTGTAAAGGGCTGCTCATCGGCTGCCTCTGATTACGTCAGAGCATCCTCCCTCTCCTGATCACATTCAGCAGCACCAGCTTTCCAATCTACCACACTCCCTCCGTGCCCCTGCTGTAAACTCTGAGCACTAGCTGATGGCAACAACTCGTCTTTCAGATCATGCTTTCTCCTGACTTTTGAGTGTTTATCTAACATCCCTGGAAAAGCGGAACCATTCCAGAACTTCGCTATGTCTTTCAAATACATACTCCTGTCACAAGCATCAATGCTGCTGGTGGATGGTTAACTGAGCTGATCCTTTCTCACCTGCTTCCCCCACATTTTCAGCTTTTCTGTTTTCATTAATTCCTCATCAGATGCTCTGAACGTACAAATTTTTCCACAGCTAGGAAGGAGTGATGAGCTTCTTGGTTGCATTATTCCTTCTGCTAAAAGCTGGATGTGCCTGTGTTACATGTGAACACAAAGTGTGGGGAACCAGCAGTAAAACAAGGTGATTCAAAAGAGAGGAGAAAATGTATCTGAAGAGATAAAAGAGGTTGGATTTTTTTCATGCCTCTCTCTCTTTCCATATCTTGGATGCATTTTTAATGATAGTTTTTTAGTCAGAAACTAGTTATTCAAGTGGTCTGTTTCTTTTTTTGACATGACCTCCTGTGATCTTCTTCCCATCTCTACTCACTTTCTAAAATAGACCCATTATCACAGAAAAAGTGAAGCAAAGAAATCAAGCATTGATCTAAGATGCCCAGACCAACAACATTGGAGAAATTAAGATTAGAGACAGTATGCGCTAACAGGCATGGATACATCAGTGGTTCTATTATGGAAGTTGTTGATTTTCCATCAGTGTTGACTCTTGTAGCAGATGTGCTACACCAGTTCTCATGGCTATCTTGTGATTGCATGTCCCTCTCATCCAGCCTGGAGATATTTCTGGCCTTGACCATTTTTCCAGCAGCTTGGTGGAGGCTTCTGCACAAATCACTCCCTAGAAAGTGAATCAGTATAAATATGAAGAATGAAGCTTAAATGTTTTCAACCTGACAGTTGTAAATTATATGATGGTGATGTGAGAAGATATATGATAACATTATTATTATTCCAATAACAAAAGGAAAATAAAACAAAATCCAAAGAACCTCACAGGTTGTCATGACAATTTGGCTTTCTGTTGTAATAGGTTCATCTCTAAAATGGCAAAAAGCACATTTATTGTTCATCTGTGTTTGCATTATTGGAGTTGGTCAGTGGTATACTTTGAAATGTATATGTTTAAGCCCATGAGTAAAGCAACAAAGGTACTGATTGTATGTGTTAACTGGAAAAGCCATTGAGTATGCTTAGTGAAAGCAAACAGGAAGTATATTTTCTACCGAGCTCTTAAAGAAATAACTTCAAACAAATTTATCCTTGAGTTGGTTTTACAAAGGCATGTAGTACCAGTCTCACAAAAAGCCAGATGGTGAAGGTGCTCTCTAAAAGTCTTTGACATTCCAGTATATAAATATAAAACCTGCAGAAGAGGCAAATACCTATAGCACAGCCTACAAAGTAACTATCAGGCCAAAAAAAATAGGAGAATTTAAAGGAAATCAAGTTAGTTCATGGGAAGGAAAATGAAGGTGTTGACACAGATTTTGGTTGAGAAGCTTGCGAGTTGCGGGTTGCCGGAACCTGAATGGCTGTCTGAAGAGGGTCCTGTCGGAGAGCCGGTCAAGACAACGACAAATCCCACCGATATGACTACAAGTAGTTCTCCTTTATTGCTCCAGACAGCTCAATATATACACTTAAACAGTGCCCACACGCCTGCCCCTTAACAGAGTTGGTCAGTTACAGGTTCACACGCGCCAGCGTTTTATTGGGTAATGCCATTCCACTATGCAAGCGGCTCTCACCCCCCCTTTCTCCCCCTGGCAAGGCTCTTCACAAAACAGATAAAACCTCCTCCTCCCTGTGTTCCAAGGCAGCTTCAAGGACAGAGCCTCTGTTTAGGCCTAAGCTGGGTTGTCCACGCTTTTAAAGTTATACCGCACCTCTGCTCCACAAGAAATTCCTCTACATATCCCCCTTTTTCTTTTTGGACAACCCAGGCTTCATCCGCTAGCTTGCTTATCATTTTCTTGATTATATTTCTCAAACAACTAAACATAACTAAGCCTATAACAATTAAAACTGCAATAACCAAAAATGTCTTAACTAAACTCTTAATTCATCCTGTCAAAGTTCTCACACCCATCACCCTAAATCATCCAGACCCGCAGTCACTGGGGAGCCCCTGTTGCAGCGAGGTTTCTGGAGAACCCTCCCGACAATTGGGAAGTCCTACGCAGTGCGTCCACCCGTAGGTGAGGTTTCCGAAGTCGCTGCAAGAGGGTCCAGCACTTACACTATTAAATAAACAACCTTACATACGTTGAATGCGGGAACATCTGGTGTTGTTTGCCCCGTTGAATTCTTCCCACAGCTTGGCCAGGGCTGAAGGAAGAATACAAGGGAGTCTCCCTACCTATTTTGGTCCTTAATCACACACTTCTAACAAAGCAAAAAGCAGCTGGTTTCCCCCACCTTGCTTTTAGCTAAAGAAAGCTCACTTTGCTGGTTATTACCATCAACCCTAACAACATATAAGGAATCAGAAACCACATTGAGAGGCTCTTTGCTCCAATTCTGGAAAGTCCAACATACAGCTTTCAGTTCGAGTACTTGTAAGCTATCTGCAACGTCACCCTGGATTGTATGTTGCTTCCACACTCCCTGTTGTTGCCAGACACCTGCTGCGCTTCTCGTCTTCCGCCCTGCGTCTTTGAAGACCGTCCTTCCATCCACTGGTTGCTTTGAGCACAGGGGTTTTTCTAGCCATTTGTGTTGCTCAATTACTTGCCACAGTGGGCCCTTAGGATGCTTGTTGTGAAACAGACCAGAGTAGACCAGCGATGCTTCCTGGATTTTGATGGAGTGCCGCAGTTGCCATTCCAAGTCTTCATTTCTAACGGGAATACTAATGTCTGCCGGCTCCAACCCATCTATTTCCATTATTTGAGATCGGTCCTTTTGGATCAACGCGGCGATGGCTTCTGTTCTTTTCATTAGGCGAAATTTAGGTTGCACTGGTAAGAATAACCATTCTATTATTCTTGCTGACTCTCCAGGGGATTCCTCCCCCTTTTTCTTTTGCCATTGAAGCACAATGGCAAGAGGGTTGGAATCTGTATTGATGATAAACAGTGACAGGGGGCGATTCTCAAGACGGTATGCACTCCATCCTGTTTGTAATTTAGCAGTTACTTGTTCAAGCACTTTTGTTTGTTCTGCTATTCACAGCCTGTCTTTAGTCATCGGCCACTGCTCCACCCATACAGGTAATCTTTTGTATGGGTGGCTGTTCGGCAGTGGCCGTCATGATAAATGCTGATCAGTGGTTAATACCATTCCGAGTTGAGACAGCAAGTCTCTGCCTATCAGGCCTTGAAGAGTTGAAGGTAACTGCATTACATATGGCCGAAAGACTATTTGTTGTCCATCTTCAAAAACTATAGTCACAGGGTCTCTACTGGATTGAGGAGTTTTCATTCCTCCCACTCCCACAATTTGTGTCATGGGAGCCTGCAGGGGCCACATGGGTGGCCAGTATGTTTGATTAATGATGGTGACATCCGCTCCGGTGTCAAGCATTGGTCTTAACTGAACTTGACTTTCCCCTCGTTGTAGGGTGACTCTTCTTTGTGGCCGGGAATTCATGTCTAGTGTCAAGAAGATGTCAAATCCCGATGACCCAAAGCCGTCATCTCCTCTTTGCTTTTGTCCCTCTTTCGGATGTGGCTGATGTGGATGGGGTGCTTCAAGGGCAACGATCTGGGCAATCTTGCTTCCTTTTGGAATGGTGACAGGTGGTTGTAATGCATAAGCCATAATCTTTATTTGACCTGTATAGTCGGCATCAATAACTCCCGGTAATACTACAACTCCTTGTTTGCTGGTAGATGACCGTCCCAGCAGCAGCCCTCCAACAAAAGAGTCAGTTGAAAATAATGGGCCAAATGCAGTTGTCGGGATCAACGCTACTTGCCTGTCTTGCAGTGTAACTTCTACTGCGGTTGCCACATCCACGCCGAGGCTTCCCCAGGTAGCGGGTTTGTTTCGTTGTAGGAAACCGTCTGTGGCTTCGGTTGAGTTTGGGCACTGATTTGTGTCTTGGCGCGCAGCCCCTGCGCGCTGTGCTTGTAGTTTTCCGACTTTCTGCATGCCACGGTAGCATGGGCGTCACTGTTACATATGTGACACCATACAGTCTTTTGGCATGTTCTTCTTCAATGTCCGGATTCTCCGCAGCGAAAGCACGGTCCCGCTGCTGGCCCATTGGCTGCTTTTTTCTTCAGATTACCAAACCAGCTGTTTTTTCTTCCAGATAAAGCAGCTGCTATCACGTGTCCTTGCCTTTCAATGGCACCTTGCATGGCCGAGGTAAAGGCTGCAGCTTGGCTGCTTTGTTCTGCTCGTGATGCTCGTAATAACATTTCGTCCACTCCCGCGCCCTGTGGTAAGGTGGCCAAAATGGCTTTAGTACTTGAATTGGAATTTTCAAAAGCAAGTGTACGGAACAAGTGTTCTTGCAATGGCTCAGTTAACTCGGTAGCGTCCTTTATGGCAGCAGACAATCGATCAACAAATTGATTAAATGGCTCGGTCATCCCTTGTCGTACCGTTGCATACGGGGGTGATTTTTTCTTTTCTGGGACTGATAACAGGGCTCGATGAGCCAGAGTCTGAGAAACCTGATGTATGATTGTCGGATACGTCAGTTGGGTTGCAGTGGTGGCATAATTTCCGCTACCAGTCAACATATCTGCTTGTAGCCCATATAAAGGATCGTTAATTTCACGGTGTTTGTTGGCCTCTTCCAGAGCCAATCTTTTCCATTCTCTCTCCCACAGTAAATACTGTGATGGGCTTAATAATAACGAAGCAATATTAGTGCAGTCATTTGGGCACAATACGTCTGCTGTAAAAATGAATTGTATAATACTTCGTGCAGCTTCTGATCGGATGCCATGTGTGGTGACAGTCTGTTTCGCTTGCTGTAAGATCTTCCAATCATGTGGTTTCCAGGTCCCTTGTCCGTTATTAATAGTAACGGGACACGCAATCGAACTGGCTGCTTCCCAATCTCCCTCTATTATGGCATCTCTGATGACACCGCTCCATCGCTGTTGCAGAGGATCCTTTATGGTTCGAGCCTGAAAGTCAGGCTTGAATGAGGGAGCTGATGGTAGTGGGGGAGCTGAGGGTTCAACCGGTGGTACTATATGGGATAATGGTTGAATCTCTCGCGGGACCTTAGAAATGGTTTCTGGTTGCCTCCAAAGTGACGATGAGACTGGTTTAAGGGTTTCCTCTAATTCTTGCTGTCTAATTGATAATTCAGCGAGCTTGTTCAGGATCTCTTTCAGAGGTTCATTCAGATCTTCCTCTTTCTTGGTCCGAGGCCTCTCCATTCGCTGCATAACGTGATCATTACCTCTGACAGATTGGTCAGGAGTCAGTTCTGATTCAGAATCCTCGTCGGAAAAGGGTATCAAAGGGTTAATTTTCGGGCGACAGTCGGCTCCGCCCTGTGCCTCCTCTTTCGGCTGGGCCGCGCCTCTCGAGTCCCGCGGCAGCGCCGCTTCCGGGTTTGGCTCAGTTACAACCGGCTTCTGTAACAAGTCTTTCAGAGAGGAGCACACCGGGGCCGCTGTACCCTTCATGGGGCGTGTCTGTCCTAACCGAAAAAATGTCGCCAGTCGGGACGAGCAGGGGCTTTCTTCCGTTGCCTTTTTCCTTTCTTGCTCTCCCCCCAACGCTTCGATCGCCGCCGCGGCAACTTTATTTTCTGCTTGCGTGATTTCTAGAGTGCGTATTATGGTTTTCCAAACAGTTCCTAGTCCTTTCGCTTCTTTTCCTTCTTTTCCTCCCTCTAAAGTACAGTCCCACAATAGATTTCCTACTTCACGCCATTCCGTTGAGCTAAAGATTAATGACGGGTCGTTCATTTTCTCCCGCTTCCGAGCCCATTGGATCAGAGCCAATATATCTCGCTCCTTCACTTTTTCTCCTCTCTTAGAGAGTATATCAACAAGGAGGCGAGTTGCCGCGTCAGTTTCCATCGCGGTCTTACCTTGGCAGGGGCTTGATCGGCCACTCAAAGTCTGGTCTCCGGTGCCCTTTTGGTCACACCTGGAATTCTCCTGCCTCCGGCTCTCCAGCTCCCAAATCGGCTCACGTCCGATGCTTTGGAGTCTTTCCATATTCAAGCAATCTGCATTTAAGCAATTCCCCATTTTCAGCCTGTTCGGGTGCCAGATGAAGAGGGTCCTGTCGGAGAGCCGGTCAAGACAACGACAAATCCCACCGATATGACTACAAGTAGTTCTCCTTTATTGCTCCAGACAGCTCAATATATACACTTAAACAGTGCCCACACGCCTGCCCCTTAACAGAGTTGGTCAGTTACAGGTTCACACGCGCCAGCGTTTTATTGGGTAATGCCATTCCACTATGCAAGCGGCTCTCACCCCCCCTTTCTCCCCCTGGCAAGGCTCTTCACAAAACAGATAAAACCTCCTCCTCCCTGTGTTCCAAGGCAGCTTCAAGGACAGAGCCTCTGTTTAGGCCTAAGCTGGGTTGTCCACGCTTTTAAAGTTATACCGCACCTCTGCTCCACAAGAAATTCCTCTACAGCTGTCACACAAAACACACACTCCATTATTGTCGTTGCCTTCTTCCAATGCCATTCCCTGCACTGTCTTACCGGCACCTGCTGGAAAGCCTCCAGGACCTCCTGGAGTCTTGCCCTGCGGCAGTATGGATATTCTTGTATAACCTACAGCAACCTGACAGGGTAAATACACATTGTATATTGTGCACGCAATTTGTTCAGCGTGGATGGCTTGAAGCCACAAGGTCAAGGATTTAAGGTAATTTGCAACCATTTGTCATGCTAGGGAAGAGAAAGAAACCAGACACTTCCATAGATAATACGGTGTTGTAGGCTGAACAGCAGAGGTTGCATTTTCTTCTGGAAGTACCGGTCTTCAGTTCCGATATTTTCTCAAGTGAAGCATTTAGAGGGCTAGAAGCAATTAGGCTGTGTACAAGAAATATTGGACATCACTGAAAGAAGAACTATCATGAATAGTCCATTCTGTAAGATAAATGAATCCTAGGAGTGATATACTGTCCAAGTAGATGTGTCATTATTCCATAAGAAATACTATATATTTTAAATGAATTGAAAAGTGAAGCCACCTGGCACTGGAGCGGAACATAATAGCAGTTATTTAACAGATTGAGACAACTCCCATTGAATCAGTGGTTCTTATCTCCTTAGATGTAAGTAATCCAGCCATTGTAAGAGCAAATGTCAGTGACCATGGATTAAGGGGACTGCTATCAACAGGCATGAGGGTCTCCCGAAGTCAGTTTCTCATTATTTAATGACAATGTATAATATCAAAAATAGTTATTCTGAAACTGAATCTGACTATGATAGCAAGGTTTCAAGATTACTGACAGTGTAAGGGATTTGTGGCGAGGTGGCCACAGGATGAAAACCAAAAAAAAAGGGAAAAGTCAGGAAGAAATTGAATTCAAGAGTAATTGACACAACTTTTTTGGTAAAATTTGGCAAAAAAAAATGAAAATGGTTCATTTTGGATCAATTTAAAATGATATATTTTAAAAAAAAATCTTCATTCTTCCAGGATATTTGAAATACTTTTACGCGCAACAACTATGGTGAAATTTAATTGAGAAAATGGGCCCTATCTACTGCCTGCTACAAAACCTGCAAATTAGCACTTGGGGCCACAAGTTCTGCAGGGGCACTTCATACAACAAGGCAAGGGTTTTCTTTCCTCTGAATCAGGAGGCAAATCAGGAGGTAGCATTAGGCCCTAAATTACATGACAGCGCCTCTTGTGTTCCTGATGATGCTTTGTGGGGAAGTTATGTCGACAACACCTGGGGTGAGGGCACAGCAGCCACAGTGCAGTGGGGAGATCATTCTCTTCCCCCCTGAACTGTGAGGAAAAGATCATAGAATCACAGAATCATATTTATTTAGATTGGAAAAGATCTTTGAGATAATTGAGTCCAGCTATTAACCTAGCAGTGTCAGGGCCACCACTAAACCATGTCCCTAAGCACCTCATCTACTCGTCTTAAGAACCTCCAGGGATGGTGACCCCACCAATTCCGTGGGCAGCCTTTTCCAGTGCTTGACAACTCTTTTGATGAAAAATTTTTCCTAAATATCCAGTCCTTCTCTGACACAACTTTAGGCCAATTTTTCTTGTCCTATTGCTTGTTACTCGGGTGAAGAGACCAACATCCACTTTGCTACAACCTCCTTTCAGGTAGTTGTAGAGTGACAAGGTCTCCCCTCAGCCTCTTTTTCCCTAGGCTAAATAACCCCTCAGCTGTTCCTCATAAGACTTGTTCTTGGGACCTTTCCCCATTTTTTTTGCCCTTCTCTGGACCTGATCCAGCACCTCAATGTCTTTCTTGTCGTGAGGGGCCCAAAACCTAACACAGGATTTGAGGTACAGCCTCACCAGTGATAAGTACAAGTGGACAATCGCTTCCCTACTTCTGCTGGCCACACCATTTCCAATGAAGACCAGAATGTTGTTGACCTTCTTAGCCACGTGAGCACACTGATAGCTCATGTTCAGCTGACTTGATCAAGATAGCAGAGTCTCCACAGACAAAGCCAATTTCAGAAGGCTCCTGGGGTAAAATGTAGGGCTTTCTGTCAGAGACATTATGTGGTCTTGAAATGTGATCAAAGGGCTTAGTCAAATAGAAACCATGCTCAAGAAAATTTCAGAGCATGCAGGGCTAAGGCTTGGAGGCCCTGCAAAGCTTGACTTCTTTCCTGTACCTCTGCAGCCTCTGACATAATCTTCCAGCCAAAAGAAAATTAACCTTCAGATCAATCTTGCAGACTGGCGCAGTGGAATTGGCAGTAAAATTTGCTCGGCAGTGAGAGTTCTAACAGAGAAAGGCAGAGCTTGTATTTGTTGCTCAGTTGGGTCCTTCATGGGTTGTTTCTTTATTTACATTGATGGGAAATAGACAAATGTGGCATTTTGAATTAACACGTAGTCATTTTCTACAGATTAGAACTGAGAGACTTGTGGGTACTTTTCCTGCTGTGTTAGTGATAAATGAGACCATGCACACCTTACAACAGTGCCCCAGTGGGGTGGAACCTTAAAGAAGATGAAGAAGACAGTCATAAGAAGAAAACACCAAGGAAATAGCACCGTGGTCAGAGGTGTTGTTTTGCAATGCAAACATAAAAATTTATCAGTAACCAGTGGAAAAAAAAAAAATTACTGATGAGACAGTTATATTAACCAGCTATTGTTGTTAGGCTTTTAATTTGCCTACTATATTAATTGAAATTTGAATAAGAATTTGTTGTATTGTGCATTAGAGAACAATCCAGTTTTAACTAGCATAGGCATGTTGTTGTTTTCTAGATGGTCTATTATTATGCTTTGGATTGGTTGAAGGTTTATTGTTAGACTTCTATTGAAAAATGTCATTCTCTAACAAAAAGAAAATTAAATATTGGCATGAGGATTAATTATGTCTGTTGAGTGCTAAATTGATAAAGGAATACTTTCAGAAACTTTTTCAGCTGTAGATATCAGGTGATACTTCATTAAATACCACAGCCTTTAGAATTAATATGACAGCATAATCACTTTTAAAATCCCATAATAATTAAAATTTGCTTTTTTGCACTGCATTGAGTTAATTTCAGAAGTCGAGTAGCACACATCACATTAGAGCTATTGCCATTTTTACCACAATCTGAGGGCCGGTTTAGCTCAGTGGGTTGAGCGTGGTGCTTGAAACACCAAAGGTCGCGGGTTTGATTCCTGTTCGGTTCTCACGTGTTGCCTGACGTAGTCCAGAGGTGGCGTCCCTGCCCACAACAGGGAGGTTGGATTGAAATCATCTCTAAGGTCCCTTCCAGCCCAGGCCATTCTATGACTCTATGATATGATTCTATGATTCTTTTCAATTGTTTACACTCTACACTGACACCCCTCCTTTTATTTTTTACACTATTGATTTGCGCAGATTCTTCAGAGTATGCTTCCGTGCCTGGACCTCAGATTACTACAACCAACTGCATGTCTGAGGAGATCTGCTTCTGACAGGGGGGTTGGACTAGATGATCTTTTGAGGTCCCTTCCAATCCCTAGCATACTGTGATACTATGATACTGTGATAGAAACAATCAGGAATTTTATCCCTTGGAAAAAAAAATTGTGAAAAATCATAGTTTTGCCAGTATTGTGACTGTATTTTTGTGTGCAATTTAGTTGAAGTACAGCACTGAAAACTGAGGAAACATCAGATCAGAAATTTAGGTGTTCCCAAATAGCTCTAAATCAGTGAACAGACACTGTATTACCGTACCTTTTCTTTAATGAATTGCAATATATCTATGTTAATTTCTAGATGGCTACCCTAAAGAGGAAATGATTTACAGATGGAGGAAAAACTCAGTGGAGGCTGCTGACCAGAAATCTTGGAGACTCTATCAGTTTGATTTTATGGGTCTCAGAAATACTTCAGAAATTGTGAAAACCTCTGCAGGTAAGAATGATACAAACGACAGTGCTCGTTTTGGAAAACAGATTATTCAAAAATACTTGTTCTAAGTTTAATTTCTTTCAAACACATTTTGATGTCAATGTGTACCAATGTTCATATTAAAACATCTAAGCTGTGGACTACAAAACTATCGACTTTGTCTAGTTTTTTTTTATAACTTCTTTACTCTTTCAGTAATTTCACAAGCCAAGGAATAAATGCTAACTTGACATAGCTGTTTGTTATATACTTGAAATTACTATATGATTCTTACTCCTCAGCTAAGTTTATTAAATGATTCCTGCACTGAGATAGGCATTTTCAACATGAAAAGAAAAATGTTGAGCACAACATTAGGATTAATGAAATTAGTCACTTTCAGTAGTAGTTAATCATTCAGCCACAGGTTTAGTATTTTTATTAATATTTAGAGGCACTGTTTATTTCTCAGTTGATAAATGCCTTTGCTAGTAACCTTACCAGTTGATCGTAATTAAAATCTAATGATGCCTATTTTATTTCTTCTGAAATCTTGCTGTTACTTGTCATAACAGCAACCTAGGGGGAAAATATGTATAAATAGAATACATTATTTGAACTGGATAAATTCTTTTAAAACTCAAGAAATGTCAAAGCTTTATACACAACTAGAGTAAGCTCCATGATTACTATTTGTTAAGTCTTCTCACCTCTGCCGAACTGCTGGAACCTGCTAGAAGCAACGCTCTGCCTAACTGGTGGTGAATTTTTGAAAAATGCAATTTATTTTTCTGTTTAAAATGTAAGCAGAACTACGTTATTCTTTTGGAAACAGTGTGAATAATAGTAATAATAACAAATTATTACTCTGTGAAACTACTGCTGTTGGGTTATGGCCCACACACTAACATCAGCAATGTATTCTCAGGACTGGATAGCAATTTTTATAGGGAGTGTCACTGAAGCTTTAGTGAATATTTTGGTCTGGTAGTTTGGCAAAACAAAACATTGCAAACAGCGCACATGTAAAAATTCTTTTCTGTTATGGATACAAATCCTTGTAGTCTGTAAGTTTCTCAGGAGTGCAAACGTCCTATAAGTTGAACCAAGAGTTGGTGGATAGCAGTCAAGTACAAAACACCAAATAATTAAAGTATGTAGGCATGGAGCTGAGTCAGACATTAAGATGTTGACACTGTCCTGATAAAGAGATCTATTAAACACTTCCTTTGCACAGGACAAAACTATTCTTATAGAGGTCTTATTCAAGTGTGTGACTGGCCAATGCGGAGCAAGGAAAAATATGTTTCCTATGCTTTTTTTAATATATGCCCAGTTCTAACTGAGTGAGCTGACATGATGTTTTTCCTGTTATTGTTGAACTGAAGCTGCTGAAGCTATCACATAATATTTCTATTCTCCTAAAGGTATCACAGTGGTAGAAAGTTGCTGGCAAACTAGAGTTTATTCAGACACTAAAAAACAACCACCAAACAAACCTTTCGGGAGGTTTCGGAAACTAGATTGGAAGAAACAAGTTAAATGTATGGGTCAGATTGTAATCTGGTGTTATTACATAGAAAAAATGAGTTGTGCGTCTCAGCAAATATCTGAGAAGAGGCTCTCAGTAAGCAAATATATGAAAAATGTGAAAAACAAAAATAAAATCCTGAATTTGCACAGGGACCTGAATTTACATAGTATAGATTCTCTGGCTATTTTTACACTGTTATTTAAGGTACTTTCAAGGCCAGGTTTACTGAACATCAACAGTATTTGCTGTCAGAAGCAAACCAAGTACCAGAACTTGGAAAAACTATCATACATGTTGGAAAACTTCGAGTATGCCCCATGCTATAGAGCAAGGATGCCCAAAATGGAGGGAGGGGAGCAAGACACAGCCCACCTGGGATTGTGGAATATGTCTCAGAGACAAAATTTAAGGTAATTCTGTGACTACCTGCTGCGGATGCCTAAGTGTATGTGAACAAGTAGAACAAAGACCCATCTGTGTTGTGGTATATGCTTATTTACTGAATGTAAGTAGCCCCGTCCAGAATGTCTGAGAGTTAGGGAATTCCCCGAGCTGCTGTTTGCTATCACATGGACAGCGTCTGATGAAGGGAGGCAGCAGCTGTTGCCTACAGGTATATTCCATCTCCTTTACAGCCATGCCATGGGGGCTACAGGTGGTCAAAAAAGAGATGCCAGGTTCTATCGTGGCAGTTTCTGTGGTGTATTTACACTAAAGCTGCCCAGAGAGGGAGACTGCACTGAGGCTGCCCCGGGGACCTCGTGGGTACCCAAGGCCCCACCTTGACTTCGCGTTTCTCCCCAGAGAGACCAGTTCCCACCGACTGTCCTCTGGGTCTGTGTGGGGTCCCCCTGGGCTGCGTGGGAGCCCATGAAGGCTTCAACAGCTGCCATCCCTTCGCAGACTCGGGACAGAAAGGAAAAGAAATGTGGTTCAGGGTGCTGCACAGGGAATCATTTGGAGCAAAGAGATGGAGCCAGGAAAAGACAAACAGGCAAGATACCAGCTTCCTGGCAAAGGGAGGTACTAAACATCATCTCCCAAGGGAAATTATGGAAACTATTGTTACACAGGGCATTTAAAAGCAGACTAGGCAAAGTATGGAAAAATGTACTGCAGGGAGCAGTCCTCCACTTGCAGGAGAACTGATTCAAAACCCTAACATCTTTTTTTGCTTCTGACTTACACCTTTCTGCTCGTTTATGATACTATTACTTCTCAGTAAATTGCGTGCTCTTCTATAATGTAAGAGCTGCCACAGTGTTACCTACCTGTGTCCAGTTCAGGAGTGCCTTTTTTAGCTGCTTTTCAGCAGTGTTCCAGATGGAATGAAGAGAGGTCACACTGACTGCACAGCAACATGCTGCTGTTCTTCCAGCTCTTGTAAGTCCTTTCTTGGTAGTCATTTTCACCAGAAAATTACTAGATTTAGTACTCATAAGAGTTCTACTATTTCATACTCTTTCCAAACCTTTTTCAGACATCTAAATAACCTTTTGTTGATCTAGGGTGATTTTAAGCACTTCACAAATAGAAAGCCAGCTGTCACTGTTTGGCTAATTGGCGGTCCCACAGAAAAGGACACAGGCACTAACAGAAGGTCAGCTTATTTTACTGTATATTTCACCGTATTACAAGAATAAGACAGTGATGGCTTATTATACTCTAGTTTTAAGCAGCAAGGAGAACAAGCTGGGTAATGCACTTAATCATTGCTATATGTGGTTAGCGATAGTTATTAAGAGAGCCCCATCACCAATCTCCCTAAGACCATCATCCAGGTCTGCATTTGCTGGGGAGCCCCTGTTGCAGCGAGGATTCTGAAGAACCGTCCCGGCAATTGGGAAGTCCTATGCAGTGCGTCTACTCATAGGTGAGGTCTCCGAAGTCACTGCAAGAGGGTCCAGCTTTTATATTGTTAAATAAACAACCTTACATAACTTCAAATGCAGGAACATCTGCTGTTGTCCACTCTGTTGGATTCCTCCCACAGACTGGCCAGGGCTAAAGGCTATTTGGGTCCTCAATCACTTATTTCTCACCCAAGACAGGACTTTGGTCTCACAGTCTTGTAACATGCTTCTAACAAAGCAAGAGGCAGCAAGTTTCCCAGCCTTGCACCTGGCCTTTAGCTAAAGAAAGATCACTCTGCTAGTTCCCACTGAACATTTAGTGTTACAGCAAAGCTTTTACACTTTGGCATTGGAATATATATATATATATATATGCTAAAATAGATTATCAATACATTACATATGCAGTTAATACTATATAGTGTGGGGTTGTGACGTTCATCTCTAGGTCAACTTCAGTTCAGGGCTTACGATTCAGATCCTAGCACTACAGTCACCAAGAGTGTATTGCTGAAATCTAAGCAAGATGACAAATGTTGTCAACTCTTGCCTTAATCCAGCAGTGGCTTAAGGTATTGCCACAATGGTGTGCTTTATTCCTGTGAGAAGACAATACTCTTTTACAATAATCTGGCAGCCAGAGAAAGTTTTTATTGACATATGGAAGAGGTGTTCAGCTTTTTCTTGAGGAATTTTTTGAATTTCATGTTAAGAGGCAAACACAACCAGCTAAGTAACTACTGCATACGGTGATTACATGGAATATACAGCAGAAATCACTGCTGGTACTCTGGTCATGAGCCTTTGTCTTACACCTTAATTAAGCTCTTGCTGTCAGGTGATATCAAACTAATACAAAAGTACTGAAGAATTCCCATGTTGCCATTTGGCAAGATATTCAGATACAGTGGCAAGAATACTTATTTTGCTACAATGTCAAATAAGCCACCTGACATTGATCTGTGAAAAAAAAAGGAGGAACTGCATGTAAGGGGAAAATTGTCAAGTTTTAAAACTGGTGACCAGGGTGACCAGGAAAGCAGGAGACAGAGAGAGAACATCATCCTTAAACGCACTCTGTGTGTGCTTGCAGTAAACATCAGGTTTCCAAATTCTAGACTTTCGAAGTACGCTTGAGAAAACAAAACAAAACAAAGCAAAACAAAACAATAACAACAAAAATACCCACCAAAGCAGAATAGTGAAGAAATACACAAGTAAAGCTCATAGCATGAATCATAGAATCATAGAATCATAGAATGTTAGGGATTGGAAGGGACCTCGAAAGATCATCAAGTCCAATCCCCCTGCCAGAGCAGGAATGCCTAGACTATGCTACACAGGAACGTGTCCAGGCAGGTCTTGAATGTCTCCAGAGAAGGAGACTCCACAACCTCTCTGGGCAGCCTGTTCCAGTGTTCCGTCACCCTCACTGAGAAGAAGTTTCTTCTCGAGTTTAAGCGGAACTTCTTATGTTCCAGTTTCAGCCCATTACCCCTTGTCCTATCATTGGTTGTCACCGAGAAGAGCCTGGCTCCATCCTCGTGACACTCACCCTTTAAATATTTGTAAACATTAATGAGGTCACCCCTCAGTCTCCTCTGCTCTGGCAGGGGGATTGGACTTGATGATCTTTCGAGGTCCCTTCCAATCCCTAACATTCTATGATTCTATGATTCTATGATTCTCCAAACTAAAGAGCCCCAGCTCCCTCAGTCTTTTCTCATAAGGGAGATGCTCCACTCCCCTAATCATCCTAGTTGCCCTGTGCTGGACTCTCTCCAGCACTTCCCTGTCTTTCTTGAACTGAGGGGCCCAGAACTGGACACAATATTCCAGATGGGGTCTCACCAGGGCAGAGTAGAGGGGAAGGAGAACCTCTCTTGACCTACTAACCACCCCTCTTCTAATACACCCCAGGATGCCATTGGCCTTCCTGGCCACAAGGGTACAGTGCTGGCTCATGGTCATCCTGCTGTCCACCAAGACTCCCAGGTCCCTTTCCCCTACACTACTCTCTAATAAGTCATTCCCCAATTTATACTGGAACCTGGGGTTGTTCCTACCCAGATGCAAGACCCTACATTTACCCTTGTTATATTTCATTAAATTTTTCCCCGCCCAACCCTCCAGCCTGTCCAGGTCTTGCTGGATGGCAGCACAGCCTTCTGGTGTGTCAGCCACTCCTCCCAGCTTGGTGTCATCAGCAAACTTGCTGATAGTACTCTCTAGTCCCTCATCCAAGTCATCGATGAATATATTGAATAATACTGGTCCCAGTACTGACCCTTGAGGGACTCCACTGGATACAGGCCTCCAGCCAGACTCCGCCCCATTGACCACAATTCTTTGGCTTCTTCCCCTTAGCCAGTTCACAGTCCACCTCACTACCTGAGAGTCTAGACCACACTTCCTCAGTTTAGCAGCAAGGATGCTGTGGGAGACTGTGTCAAATGCTTTACTGAGGTCAATGTAGACCACATCCACCGCTCTGCCATCATCTATCCACCTTGTTATATCCTCATAAAAGGCTATGAGGTTAGTCAAGCACGACTTCCCTTTGGTGAAGCCATGTTGACTGTCTCTAATGACCCTCTTATCCCTGATATGCCTTGAGATGGCACCAAGGATAAGTCGTTCCATCACTTTCCCAGGGATGGAGGTGAGGCTGACCGGTCTATATTTTCCCGGGTCCTCCTTCTTGCCCTTTTTGAAGACTGGAGTGACATTTGCTTCCCTCCAGTCCTCAGGCACCTCTCCTGTCTCCCAAGACTTGGCAAAGATGATGGAGAGTGGTCTAGCAATGACATCAGCCAGCTCCCTCAGCACCCGTGGATGCATCCCATCTGGACCCATGGATTTATGGATGTCCAGATTGCTTAATTGGTCCCTAACCTCCCCCAGGAAAGGTCTATTTTTTTTTTAAACCGCTTATTTTTTTTACACTGCTAGATAAACACAAAGACCTTCTAGCTACTGAATCTAATTTCATTTAGTTGAAAACTTCTTTGCATCATACAAGTCCTATTCGTGTTCTTCCTCAGAAGCCTTTAGCCTGAGAGATTTTCTGAAGTCCAAAGGAGCCTTTGCATAAGTAGGTTCGAGATAATTCATCAGAAATAGAAAACACCATAAAAGTGCCCTATTTAAAAACTTTAATAGCTGATCATTAAACATGAAATATACAGGACCAGACAGAAAATACCATTTCATACATTCTGAATAGCAACCAAGCATCAATACCCAGACTCAATAAATAGCCATAACTACTGCCATAAAAGGGTACACCTTTGCAAACATAAAATGGGTGGGTGACAGTTAGTGGAGTCTGCCTGTCATACAACTTCTAAATTCTGTTTTATATTTTGGAATTCCTGTTTCATCAAGTACCTCAGTTTACATGGTGCTCTCAGCCCTATATCACAGGGCTGCAAAACAAGGCTAATATCTGTTGTCACAGATTCAGATCAAGCTCTTCAGGAGAATGGTAATAACAACACATGTTAAAGTACGTAGTCTATTGCAGGGAACTCAGTAAATGGCAAGTAAAAAACTACCATGGAACAAAAACAAACAAGCTTGTCTTTTAAGAAGATTCAAAGATCTGTATAAATAGCTATTGGCAGAAGAAAGGAAGAAGAAACATAATTTTATAGGGTGGCCAAATTTTACTGGGGGAGCCCCCACCAAGGCAAGAGATGGATCAGTCAGAAGCAGACATTAGCAAATGCTCCTTGACTTTATAAGAAGACCAACACACTCCCAGGGATTTATCCAGAGGAAAAAATCCTCATGTGCCCAGCTCTTCTGCTAGGTAAGCAGACAATATTTGTCTTGAGAAACCATTTCAAAATTAGCACTTCTGCTTGCTGTTAAATGCTCCCAGGTCACTGAGTTGTAGGCACAGAGGGCCCATGATGAGTACCCATACAGAATGAGCCCAGCTGCCCATTGGTGGTCCAGGGTTCAGCCACCAGTCCAGCCATCACCCCGTAGGTTGATGTTGATGGGGCAGGTCCACCACCCAGCCTAAACATCAGGTTGGCAAGGCAAGGCAAGGCTGGGGTTGGCAGCAGACAGCTAACCCCCTCAGCAGGGGGAAGGGGTTGCAAGGGCAATGGCAAAGAAGGATGGTCACAGGCTAAACAGGGCAACAGGAGCCCTCATGGCCCTGACAATGAATGGAAAAAAATGCACAAGATGCCGTAGTTACTGAATGTGGTAGTATCTGTGCATGTTTGTTTTTAACGATCTGATTCAGTCACGCCCTCTCCTGTGCCAGCTAACTGATCTGAAGACATTTATTTAATGAATATTCATGGAACTTTTGGCTTTTAAAGTCATTGACATTTTGCAGTGTTCCATTGAGTCCTATTGGCACATCAGAGAGTGCTTGTCATCTGTGTGTTCTCCCTAGGACAAATGCAAATTTGGGGGTTTTTTTAGTTGTTTTTTTTTTCCCCAAGTACCAAATTAAGTGGGATCCAGAACGGTTAGGCTTTGGCTTATAGCCCTCAGCAGATATCTACTTTCAGTTCCCATGATCCCGGATAGTGTCCCCTGGGTTCCAGTGATTCCAGCTAGCATTCCCTTCTCTTCCAAATATTGTTTCATCCTCCCCTTACCCTGTCCTGCCAGACTCCTAATGTGAGTGCAGAAGGGGAAACAGAGAAAAGAGAATTTGCCTTTTTTGTTGTTGTTTTTATTTTTTTTTAATCTGGCACGAGTGGAGTTGCAGCTGGATTCCAGCATTTCAGAACCTGTGTTCCTATGATGCCAGACATTATCTTCTGTGTGTCTGGCAGTTGTGTGTGTGGAAAAAGTCTGTCTAACACTCTCCAAAGAGGTAGAACAGAAAACGGTTTTGGTGGGAGAATTCTCCATTGCTCTGCTCTCTGGCTCTTTAGTTCCCACACACTTCCCCAGGCCTTTATTGACTTCCAGATACAACCTGTTCTCAAGGTTGTTTGGTCTTCCTTTGTATCAGGGATACAAAATTATCCTCATAGCTGTCCTTGGGTTCTTGAAACTTTAGGTCTGAATTTTAGACCTTGCAAACCTATGCACTATGCTTTCATTTTTTCACGAGTTTCACTAAATCAAGTTTCATCTTTGAAAAATCTGTTTCTATCATTTTGTCGCGGGTTAGGGCTGGGCTGGCCACTAACACGGACAGACGCTCTTTAACCCCCTCTTCCCCCCGCAAACGGGAAAAGAAAAGGGAATGAGGTAGAGAGACTTACGGGTGAGAGAAGAAAAAAACTAGAACAGCTTTAATGAAAATAATAGAAATAATGCTAAAAGGATAAAAGTAAAGAATTATATACAACTATAGATAGTAGCCCAATATCAAACCCAACTCCCTCCCCTCACAGCAATCCCCACTGGTGCTGCAGAGCAGGAGGCACTGGGGAAGCCCCAGGCTCAGCGGTGGAGGAAGCTGGATACGGGGAGCTGGATTCGGGAACTCAGGATCCGGATCAAAATCAGGAGGTCAGATGGAGTCCTTTCTGGACACCGGCCATTGCAGAAAAGGTGAAACGAAGAAAAAGGACCGAAACTCCCGTGATCACTCAATTTATACTAAATATGACGTATATGCTGCTAAACTGCAGAAGTGTGGTCTAGATTCTCGGGTAGTGAGGTGGACTGTGAACTGGCTGAGGGGAAGAAGCCAAAGAGTTTTGGTCAATGGGGCAGAGTCTGGTTGGAGAACTGTATCCAGTGGAGTGCCTCAAGGGTCGGTACTGGGACCAGTATTATTCAATATATTCATCGATGACTTGGATGAGGGACTAGAGAGTACTATCAGCAAATTTGCTGATGACACCAAGCTGGGAGGAGTGGCTGACACACCAGAAGGCTGTGCTGCCATCCAGCGAGACCTGGACAGGCTGGAGGGTTGGGCGGGGAAAAATTTAATGAAATACAACAAGGGTAAATGTAGGGTCTTGCATCTGGGTAGGAACAACCCCAGGTTCCAGTATAAGTTGGGGAATGACTTATTAGAGAGTAGTGTAGGGGAAAGGGAGCTGGGAGTCTTGGTGGACAGCAGGATGACCATGAGCCAGCACTGTGGCCTTGTGGCCAGGAAGGCCAATGGCATCCTGGGGTGTATTAGAAGGGGGGTGGTTAGTAGGTCGAGAGAGGTTCTCCTTCCCCTCTACTCTGCCCTGGTGAGACCCCATCTGGAATACTGTGTCCAGTTCTGGGCCCCTCAGTTCAAGAAAGACAGGGAACTGCTGGAGAGAGTCCAGCACAGGGCAACTAGGATGATGAAGGGAGTGGAGCATCTCCCTTATGAGGAAAGGCTGAGGGAGCTGGGGCTCTTTAGTTTGGAGAAGAGGAGGCTGAGGGGTGACCTCATTAATGTTTACAAATATATCAAGGGTGAGTGTCACGAGGATGGAGCCAGGCTCTTCTCGGTGATAACCACTGATAGGACAAGGGGTAATGGGCTGAAACTGGAACATAAGAGGTTCCACTTAAACTCAAGAAGAAACTTCTTCTCAGTGAGGGTGACAGAGCACTGGAACAGGCTACCCAGGGAGTTTGTGGAGTCTCCTTCTCTGGAGACATTCAAGACCTGCCTGGACACGTTCCTGTGTGGCATAGTCTAGGCATTCCTGCTCTGGCAGGGGGATTGGACTTGATGATCTTTCGAGGTCCCTTCCAATCCCTAACATTCTATGATTCTATGATTCTATGATATGGGATGGAATACTCTCGTTGGTCACCTGTCCTGTCTATTACCCCCCGGAGGTGCAACCTTTTACTTCCTTGTGCCCCCCTCTTACTACCCAGCACCCCCAACGTGGCACACAAGAGCCAGCAGTGGCCTTGGTCACTACAGGAATAAGTATCAGCAAGAGCCTTTCTGCATCCCAGTCCCAGGCAGTAACTGTAAACATCAGGTGTTATCACTGCCAGTAGCACACACTGTCTGCAAAAACATGCTGCTGACTTCAGAACATGCAGCCTTTTAGAAGACACTAAACTGGAAAGTAAAAATCACTAAACAGGACTGGGTTTTTATCTAAACCCAGGACATATTTAGAAGGAAATCCTAAGAAGTTCAGAGTCAATCTAAAACTCTGTTGCTAAAATCCTGTGTTCGCTCTTGAAGTTGAACATGAGTTCATTTTTATAGGTGGTAGACAACCATACAAGGACAATTGATGCTTGAGGTGCCTCCTTTCACCAAAATCTGCTGCCCCGTCACACTCCTTTCTATCTTCTCATGTTACCTACACAAACACACACGTACAACTTCTCACAGTCCTTGTGCATCTTCTGTTCCCATGGCCCTCATTCCCAGCAATACCAACCGTTGACAAACTAACAGGTACCAGGAATGCACCCTTCGAAGCCCTTCTCACCCAACTCTCCAGCTCCAATGCTGAAGATATCTCTGCTTACTGCCTTCACACAGGCAGATGTGGACACTGTACTAGTGCTTGTAGCCTTGTTTCACTCATCATATCTGCAGCTTTCTTTACAACTTTGCCCTTAATTAAATCCATCAGACCTAGTACAAGAGCATAAAATCCCATTTAGATCTTCAAATAGGTTGAAAAAGCTACTTAGTATTTGAAAATCCTGCCTAGTACTGACCCACAGAACCAATCCATAGCATATATAATGAATTCACTCTCTAACTTTTTCCCTGTTCATTTTTTTGTAATTCATTGTGAAATAAAACTCCAATATCACCTTTAAATCCAGAATGTTCATACAGCTTAAAATTACTTTGTGTGCAGCACCAAATACACAGCCTAGATTGTGTGGCTATCATTCTTTGGCTCCTTTCAGAGAAGCAGAATAAAACTGAAATTCCTTGCTACTGCAATCATCTCTGGAATGAGGGAATATCATAGGACTTCTTTTCTGACAGTGAACTCCAATTTATGTGAAAACAGAAAACTATTTTGATTATAAAAAGATTTAGCAATAATCTTTTTGTTGACAGAGTTTTTATCTCTGATGCAATGTTTGTAATAAATCAAATCTCATTTTACCAGAGAAAATCAACAGTGACTGTATTGACTTTAGAAAGATATTCATGGCAAATCAATCAATCAGAATAAATATTTTGAATAAGTCATAGGTTTTCTAAGAGAAATTTCAACTTTTAACAGCAATTCATCTTGCACTGATACTGTAAACTTCGTAGACTCTAATAATTTTATCATTAGTGACTCAGATTAATAATGAAATAATTAAATAGTTACTACTAATATTTCTATTAAAGTTTGACTGGTACTTGTGGGAATCCAAATTTTTATGTTAGCCTGCAAATCCAGCACTTGACCATCTCATTACAGAAATGTCTCACAAATCTCATAGTAAGACAGCTTTCTAAGACAGTGATTTATAACTGAATCAATAGCCTACTGCAGCTAATGGAGCTTTTCCCTGATGCTTGCCTGGGATCAGACCCTGAAATGCAGAAGCTTGCAACCGGCTACTTAATGTGAGGAACTCTTCATCCACTAGAAAATAGAGAAAACTCAGCTTAATGATATACCAGTGGGCTAAGTATTCTAAAAAACATCTTTCTTATTCTATTTATGAATAGTACAAAAGATGATGGGAATCATAGAGTAGAATCATTGAAGAGTTTCAGTTGGAAGAGATCTTTGAGATCATCGAGTCCAACCTTTGTTCTAGCCCTATGAACACCACTAAACCATGTCCCTCAGTGCAACATCTACCCGTCTCTTAAACACCTCCAGGGATGGTGACTCAACCACCTCCCTGGGCAGCCTGTTCCAATGCCTGACAACCCTCTCAGTAAAGAAATTCTTCTTAATATCCAACCTGAACTTCCCCTGGCACAACTTAAAGCCATTTCCCCTTGTCCTATCACTTGCTGCTAGGGAGAACAGATCAACCCCCACCTTGCTACAACCTCCTGCCAGGTAGCTGTGGAGAGCGATAAGGTGTCCCCTCAGTTTCCTCTTCTCCAGGCTAAACAGCCCCAGATACCTCAGCCATTCCTTGTACGACAAGAAGGACAAGAAGAACAAGAAGAACAAGAAGAGTGGAGAGGGTATTATTCCTGTCTATATTTTGTGAGTTTGACAGAACTGCCTATATAACTGGTTTTATTCTTAGGATTTGTCTTGCGGAGACAAATGCTTAGTGTCCTTTGTACATCCCTCACTGCTGCAAATGCAAATGGAGTAAGAGATTATAAATAAAGTAGTGCTATTATGTGGTAAAAGCAAAAGAGAAAAACATAACAAAAAACAATGGAAGACTGGGATGCTGGCCTTTGCCTGCATTTTTTTTCTTAATAAGAAATTTAAGGATGAAATGATTTTTCCCTAAAAAAAATTATCCATTTGCCCTCATTAAAGGATCTGAAGTTGTCTTTTTTAAAGATTTTCGTATTATATTGGAAAAAAACACACAACCTTTTTCCATGGGATTTTTCTTCAACTGAGTTTTTGATCTGATGGTTTTATATTTTAGAAGTTTTGTATGTGTCTAAGAGGTTCTTGAATTAATGTCCTCATTCACTCATCCATTGTTAATGTTGTATTTGTTGCTCCTCTTTTACATGGAATCCTGATCTCCTGCTCCCTTCTGCTGGAACAGAATTTTCCTGTCCAGGGTAATTCATCAGGACACAGGGACAGCAGGGTTGGCTCTCTTCTCCAGTAGCCATAACCCACCTTGAGATTGTTGACCTGAGCTTTCTTCTGAGCTTGAAAGAGTGACTGAATTTTTAATAGCAATAACAAGAACTAGGTGAACCCATCTCAGAATTTAGCATGAAGGCTAGCCAAATCACTCACCTAAGAGGTAGGGTCTCACATGCCCTGCTGCTTCAACCAGTAAGGCACAAGTTAACAAGCAGAAGGCTAATATTTTTCCATGTTTTGCTAGGAAAAGTGTTTTGTTTCCTGACTTCAAAAGAACAGAGTTCTGAATTCTTGGTGGCAACAGAGGCCTTCCTAGCAACCAATTCTCCTCATCTATGCTTTTTTTTTATTTTATTTTTTTTACCATGGTAATCTGTTGTCTTTTATAGATTCATTTGGAGATGCTCAGCTCCCCCACTAGCTTCAGAGAGCCAGGGGTCTGTGAGGACAGTTGTGTGGCATTGCCAACTAAGAGGTTGCACTGCCATGTGTGTGATACTCAGACCCTCAGAGGTGCAACCCTTGGTCTGCCAGGCTGCATTTGCAAAGTCAATAACATGCTGTCTGTGGTGGCAAAAGCAGTGGGGAGAGAGGGAAGTATTTCCATAGGAAAGACACCATGACTGCAGTCAAGGTGTCTTTACAAGGGTTTTTAATACACAAAATACAAAGTGGAATCAGATTAATACATAGTGTTCACTTCTAAAACAGTACACATGTAGACAGAATATTTTTACCTCAAATCGCGAAATGTATCTTGAGATACTCTGGCCTGCAAATGCAGACTGATGGTACAATTTCTGGTAATGTAGATTGATGGTACAATTTCTGGTATTAATATCACTCTAATGAGGGTGGAAAGGCATATTATATAAAAATTGTGAGCCTCTGTGCATTTACGCAGCTGAGAACTTTATAGGCTCTTGCTATTTGAGCACCTCTGACTTTTATTCCTACTGCTGTGTCATTACACCACTGTATTGGTGATTTAAGGTTGGCTCAATCAAAAGTTTTATATTAACACAAACTTTGAGGGTTTGGCCCAGGGCTGCTACAATGTTATCTAAAAGTCTTTCACAGACGGCAATTATACTTAATTTAAAACTCACAGTGTTGCACAGTATATTTTATATTTTATTCAGTGCTGAATCTACAACTTTAATGAGAATTTTAAGATACCATTCACATGTCGCAGGAAGGTGCTAAGTGTCTTTTTAGATTTTAATTTTTCATACCTTAGAAAAAGTGCAGCACAAATTAGTCACATTTTACCAAAATCTCTCTAAATGTATCCTTTACTCTTTAACATTGGGGTCACATTTCCAGATTTCTTCTGTGCATCATGGAGGCTTTTTGCCTCTACAACAATTTTCTGCAGCTAATGTTCACAACATTCAGGTCTTGTTCATAATAGCAGCTCCAATTCAGTCAACAGCTTCTGCTTCCCAGTCACACTGAAAAGAACCAATGTCTATTCTGTGATTAGATGCCTGATGCTGGATTTATCTGCCACCTACTGAAGGCAATATGCTTCTTTCCAGTACCTGCCAGAGTCTGGCAAGTATGAGCTATGCTGTCAGATAGCTAAGGGAACGGTACAGTACAAGTGTTTAGCAAGTTTCCAAAGTGCAACCAAGGTAATGATATGAGATAACATGAGAGAGCATTCCTGAAGTGTAAGGAAGCCTGCTATGACCAGGACTACCACAGCATGCCACAGAGAACCAGAGGTGAACCCTTGGCACTTGGGTGTGGCAGTTTGGCAGTGACAGAAATCTGTGCTGGCATCAGTCATGATGCATTATGCTATTTACAAAATAATTTTGGCAGAATACACCAAATAGACTTATCACTCATTACATCAGAGAAAGTTAATCATAGTCACCTTGAGACAAACTGAGGGTGTGGACCAGAGTTTAGTTACTTCATAGAAGTAAAATATATAATCTTAAGAGTACAGGACTGTGACATTAGGTCAAGGATCTCAAAACACTGAAGTGACTTGTACAAAGTTCTGCCAATGTCCTTGTGCTTCTGAACAGATGAATACTCTTGAATACTTCACCATCCTGAATGAGCCTTGCAAGTGAGCCTGTTTAGTCATTTAGACCTTGTTATGTAAAACACTGGTTGATCTATAATAGTAGACAATATCCTCATAATTCTGCATGATAGTGAGGTGTTATCTTGTCAGTCTCTTTTTCAAAACCTTCCACTCTTTCTCAGAATTTACCATCTTGTATTTATTCTCAGTGGAGAGGAAAAAAAATTATTCTAATATGACCCACAAAGACTGATGTCTCAAAGACTCCATTCAGCTATGTTGAAGATCTATGTTGATCCCCAGTACAAGGGTTTCAG
This sequence comes from Trogon surrucura, assembly GCA_020746105.1. NCBI lineage: Eukaryota > Metazoa > Chordata > Aves > Trogoniformes > Trogonidae > Trogon > Trogon surrucura. The sequence continues at coordinate 75,203,462 of CM036617.1, forward strand.
AATACCATCTACAATATCTCTCTTTAACAGAAATAATACACAGCTACTCCTGTTCTTTTAAGTATCTGCAACTGCAGTAAGTTCCCTTTAAATTGCACAAATCTTTCGAGTCTGTCTTGGACTTGAGGGCACCCCTCTCTCCAGCACCCCTTCCCCCTCCCTGAACAAAACAATGTACAAGAACAGTTTATTTTTAGACAAGTATAAAATACAGATTTTCATCTGAGAAGTACAGAACCACAACCCACATTCTAATTCAAATCAGTATTAAAGTTAATTGCAGACCTCCTACAAGTAGGAGCAGTTAGAGCGAAAAAAAAAAACATCTGAAGAGTCTTCTACTCTTCATGTCCACAGCTTCAGGCATGTCTTTTGCATACTAAAAACAGCATGCCAAATTATTCCTTCAGTACTTTCTGGTTCAAAACAGGAATTTTCTTAGCATGTCGAAGTAGGATAATGATAGAAGAATTATAAAGCAGCTTGAAGAAAATAAAGAATATGCATCATATACATTGTTCACTAGATACAGGTTGCTGTTAAAAATGTATTGAAATGCCTTACTATAGTTGGACACTTGATAAATTATGCAGATCTTTAGGCAAAGATGAAGCCGAACTTGCAGATCACGGTTTTAATCTGTGTCTTGGTCTACTTTGCCTTGAATTTCTCTCCATCTAGCCGATTTTTTAATAAGGATACCTCCCAGAAAACAAACAAACAAACAAAATCCCAAACCACACTGTTAAATATATGTCTATTAATAGAAAACATTTATTAAGATATCTCTTTTAGTAATACTAATTTACACACTCCCATACCAAACTCTTTCTTCTGTTCCTCCACAGAAAGCAAGTATATCTGTTTTTCTAAATGCTTCCTTTGATAGGAGAAAAACTTGGTATTGCCTGTATTAACACAATAGAAAAAGACAGAAGCACATTGAAATGTGAAGAAAACTTTGTTGCATTTTATTTTTGTTTATAGGAATAGAAACATTAATTTCTAAGGACACATCCTGAGCAGCACATCTGAAAAAAATGAGTCCTTGAACAGGCTTCTACAGTGCCTGCAAGGATCCCCTCAGTGAGCTCTGAACTTCAGGTCAGCCCTGGCCTAAACACCTAGATGTGTTTTTTTTTCCTTTAACTCAAGCTGCCTCCAGGCTGCGTCTGCTCTTGGCACCCATGTCACCAGAGACCTTTAAGGAGTAATCCTGGGCTATCTTTTCTTCTTGAAGTCACCAGAAACACTGAAGCAGGAAAGCCACATGGTGTGATGGGACCATCCACTCTGCAATGAAGTGCATCCTTGAAGAGTGCCTACTGGGCTGAAGAAAGCTCCCTTCATCACCCTCAGGGAGTGCTAGTGAGGGTGCAGAGCTGACCTTCACCTTCTTCTAGCCACAAACAAAGTAGTTTGGAAGCTGATTTGGTCTTGACATTCATCACTGTGAGGAAGGGCTGAAGGAGCTGGGTCTCTTTAGCTTGGAGAAGAGGAGGCTGAGGGATGACCTCATAAATGTTTATAAATATGTCAAGGGGGAGTGTCAGGAGGACGGTGCCAGGCTCTTTTCAGCAGCGTCCAATGACAGGACAAGGGGCAATGGGTTCAAGCTGGAACATAGAGGGTTCCACAAAAATATTAGAAAAAAATTTTTTACTGTGAGGGTGACAGAGCACTGGCACAGGCTGCCCAGGGAGGTTGTGGAGTCTCCTTCTTTGGAAACATTCAAAATCTGCCTGGACGCGTTCCTGTGTGACCTACTGTAGGTGATCCTGCTCTGGCAGGGGGGCTGGACTAGATGATCTTTTGAGGTCCCTTCCGACCACTGACATTCTGTGATTCTGTGATCCTGTGACTTAGAGTTGTATAAAGTTTGGGTTTAGACATGTTATCTGAGGTAACAGAAGCCACTTTAGTTCAGCAGTAGTCTCATAACTCTTTTCAGGCCAAGGCCCATTGCAAATGATCCTTAACCCCATCCTCTAACATCATGTGTTTAAAAATTAGATCCATGGTGAGAAGTGCAGAGAACAGGATTACAGGGGTGCTGATAAATACCCTATCATCTAAGGATGGATAATTTATTAAAACATAATACAAAGTTTTCCTGTTGTCACAACCTTGAAATAAAACTACATCTTAAACAGGTTTAATTTCTTTGTGAAAAAAATGGAATTTCTATGGCAAAAATACACTTTTTATTGATCCTGTTTTCGTTAACTTCTGATTGCCTTTGATATGAAGCTGCCAATATATCTACATCCAGTCTTAGTCATCCTGAGGAAAAAATAATTTCCTTTTGTATTTTTGTCCAACCAACAATAACATTCTACTAACCCGACAGTTTCAATTCTGCTAATGCCGTACTAAGCATTGCATTTTTAAATTATTTGTGAATACTTTTTTTGCAGTTTCCAAAGTCATACATATATGCCCTTTTTCCTCCAGTTTCCCAAAGTGTTTAATAAATTGACAAGAAAAAAAGTCGGATTTCAATCATTGCAGCTTCTGAAAATAATAACTTCTGAAAGTAAGAATGTTGTAAACATAACTTTGCATACTTAAGAACAATCAGAATTTCTACTGCTGAAACAAAAATAAAATTTTGAACACTGCAATCCACCATTTTCTTGAGCTGATCTCTTTTTGACTGTACAACCCTATAATTAATATTTCCAAGTGTTGTAAGTACTGACACTAGCTCAAAAATAGACAGAAAATGAATTTATTGTCTGCTTATTTCATAAGATCATATAATCATAAAATCATATTGTAATCTTCAAGCTGATCCAATAAAGTAGATGTAAGACACTTTTGCCATTTTCAGCTTTTTTAAAGAAAGCTACTGTGAAAGGCAGTGACAATTAAGTAACTTTAATATTATGTATTTCAGAAACGTCTTCATCTCATACTATCCCATCTGCATTTCTGTAAGTAAAGAAGGCCATAAGTCATTGCAGAGTAGGATTGAGTAAGAAAATAAAAATAATAATATTGAAGTTTCTGTTCATTCCATTCATATTTTTGATTCATGTAGTTCATAAATCTTTGAGTACATTATCACCTGGGTTTGTAATTTTTGTTACTTAGGTTCTGCTTTGTTCTTAAAGTCATTTAGGACTATTCTCCTATTTAGTAAAACTGTCATCCAGTTAAATCACAGACAGCGTGGTTGTGGTCAACATATCATAAAGGGCTTTTTAATAACTATATTGTTAAATTATTTATTGAATCTATTGAACAAATGCTAAACAAATAGCAAATCCATTTGGCAATATTCAAGGTTTTTGACCTCTGACCTTGTTGTTCTTTCCCTATCCAGAGACATGACACCATCACCTAACAAGGACCATGCCACAGGAGAGCCACACATGTTCTTTTGGTTCTATCTGCCACCCTCCAAACTGGACATGGACACAGGCAGTGGGTTTATTAGGGCTCTGGAGTGTTCAGTATCCCTCACTGGCAACACACCAATTAGGCTTGCTGCAACTTTTCCATACAAATAATCCAAAATGGAGATCCAGGGAGCTGGAGCAATGAAGGACTGCAGCTCTGAGGAAGGTCTCAAAGAAAGCTCATTAACAAACTATTAATGAAAGATTCTCAGCATTAGTGTTTGGAATGAGGAGTCATAAAAGGGTGAAAAAATAGTTCTGGAATGTAACAGAAACACATTGACAAAGTATCTAGGATTCCTTTTTATAAAAACCTAATTATACTATTCTAAGGAGGAAGAGGGATTCATAGATCATCAGCAGATCTTTGTGAGAGCAAGGAGAATTGCAGAGATTGAATAGGTTGCCAGGAGTCATGTCCCTGTAAAGATCAACTCACTTCAGTATTTCAGGAACAGTGGCATCAACAGACTGCCCTCTCTTTTATGTCCATCATCCACATGGTAGTGCCAACCAGGAACATCAGGAATAACAGATGTCACCTTTTGAATCACAGAGGTGGCTGTTGTCTTTCCAGTTATAGTCTGCTTGCACTCTGTGGTCAGCAGAGTGATGGTAGTCAAGCATTACCAGGTTCAAGTACTCCGTTCTTGGTAGTATGTTTCCCTTGGCCACCTGCTTCATCTGTTAAGAGTTAAGATCGGCACAGATCTTCAGGAATGTTGCCTTCTCCTGCTTAAATTTTCTCCTGCTCTGGTGGTTGTTCTTCCCACATACTGCACCACAGCAGTTCACTTCCCTTCTCTTCCCTCTAGACTGGCATCTCCACTGGATTCCTTGTCCTATGTAACATCTGTGGTGCACTGGACCATCATGTGCTCACTCTCTTGTGCCACATATGAGCCATGCAGGAACTTGAAACATTTTTATCATCGTGTCAACTGCAGGCATGATTAATACAGTGCAGGAAATAAGAGTGTTACTCCTGCAGTGGCAGCTTCAGCTGGCAATGGCATGGCAATGCAGCAGTCTACGAGACTGTTTCTGTTTTGAAGTCACAGCCTCAAGGCTGTTTCTCTTCTGCTTTTCTGTCTCCACCACAGGTTGATTCCACCGTGCACAACGCTGTTGTAGTGATTTAACAAACCACAGCACACAGAATGTCTTAGACTCATTTTTGATTTGTGGTGAATTTTTATCTTAAGAAAAACAGCTCAGTGGCTTTTGCACTAGATGCAATGCAAAATTACAGGATTGTGTTAACTCTGAAAGGATTTATGGGCATGGACAAAGAAATTCAATAAGCCTAATTCCTTCTACCTTAGAGAGAGTTTCTGCTGTAGAAGAAGAAGATGGTCAAAAGCAGACAAGTAAATTCTGCACAAGATAATGTTCGTCGAAGTGAGAAGCAAGGGTGAAGTGTGTTGCCAATAAATGCATATATTCAACAAAGCCAGAAATTGGCTCTAGCTTTAGTGATCCCTATTTGTTTACCAGATTTCTTCTGAAAGCAATCAGAAGATATCCTAGGGAAAAGTTAAGATTCAGTGTGGTATTATCATGAAAAATTTTCCCTCTTCCAAAGCAGAAACTATCTTTTTCTTATTTACCTTACCTGTCCCCAGTCCTCTTCTGCTGGGGAATTGTGATCATGGAGTTACTGCTATTCTGAATCAGAATTGACTCAAACTACTCACAGTTTAACAACAGATAAAAATAGCAGTATTTCAACCTGATTCATTTTCCTCAGGGTACTTTGTTTTTCCCCTCACCTGCCTTGCTCCACACCACTTCAAATTATGAGACATCCAGTTACCAACACTGGATATTTAGATCACTTCCTATCAAAAAAGAGAAAATCGAACCAATTTTAAAGGGTTGCATTAGAAAGCAAACTTTTAAAAGCTTTCTCCTCTTTTTCTTTTTCTTTTTTTTTTTTTTGCATTTTTACCTTTTTATCTTCTGACACCTGCATCTTTTCATGCCATGAAATCAATCTGGCAAATTCCTTAAGTGGTAAATTGGTTTATATGTTAACACTACTTGCAGGGACCATTGTGGAACCTGACCTATGGATAGATATATGTTAGAGGAAGACTACTAAAATCAGGAAAAAAAGAAGAAATAGAGGAGATGAGGAACATGTTCTCTCTTCCCTTGAATCTAGTGTGGTAACTTACCTCAGTTTAAGGGGGAGTAAAAATAACAGGCAATTGGTAGGTAATATTTAAAATTATTTTACCAAAGTTTATATGACTTAACGAAAAGGCAAAAAGAACATTCTAACTGTATAAGATTTCAATGTACTGGTTTCCTACTATAGATGTACATATGTCATTTTTAACTGCAAAAACTGAACATGAAGTTATCTAAATAATTTAAAACTGAAGGAAGAAACAACTGCAATATATAAACTTTGAGATTTGCATTAGGTTCCGATTAAATACTCTCAAAGAAAAGGAAAGAAAAAAAAAACAGAACAAAACAAAACCCAGGAAAACCACTGTCTGTGAAATTAAACATGTACTGTTTTTACAGTACATGATAAGGCACGATTTTTTGTCTTTTCAGTTCCATGTATATGCAGCTTCAAGCATCAGTATTGCAGCATCTATGATGATTTTCAGCTTTCATTTTCCAGTTAAGAGTTTTACAAAGTTGACAACCTTAGCATGAGTAATGAAAAACAGCATTTTTAGTAATCAAACATATTCAGTCACCCAAACATCTTTAAAACTTGATACAGTCCTAGAGTGCACGTGCTTAAGCACCTGGAAATATTTTCACGAAATGTGGAGTTAATGGTAAATGAAGTGTCAAGAAGATATCTATCCCTCTACTCTCTTTTACTTTATGTAATCCAACAATGCAAATCATAAACAAGCCTTCACTGACATTTAAAAAACTATGGTCCAGTCTCATGGCCATCCATTTAAGTAGTTCAATTCTAAGCAGTTTTTGTTAGTTAAGAACTCTGTTTAATGTTTCATTGTTTCTTGTTCAAAGCATATGACCAATGGAAGAAGAGTTGAAATAATACAAAACTGTGGAAATAGATTTACATTGAAATAAATCATTTTGAGGAAGAGGGCTAGTTAAGTTTAAAATGTCCTCATTCCACCTGTGTGAGGTTACCATGCTAGTTAATGCGTGTAAGGAAGAGCTTGTATCTTAGAGTTAATAAGTTCAGAGTGGCAGCTTTCTAGGGAAAATACTTTGCTTCATTCTGTGTTTCAAGGGTTTGTGGGCCCAGTCCAGGCTTCCTCTAGTCAGGAGATCACACTGAAGGAAAAAGGCAAAAATGCCCTGTAAGTCCAAGAGGAAAGAAATCTTCTCTTCCAGGTCTTAATTGTTCTCCAAACTTAATTAAACTAAAAGCATACATCATTTGGTGATTTTGCCTTACTAACGTTCATGGTTCATTAATAAATTCATTACGCAGTCTTGAAAATTTCCAAGAGAAGACAGAGCTGAGAAGTGATGAGAAACTGGAAGCGTGGATCAGTGGATGGTCCTAGTCAGACAGGAACAACAATAACCAGGGAGAGGCAAAGTAGGAAGGATGGAACCAGCAACTCATGAGAGGAGGAAAATGAAAAACTGAAAAGGAACTTGGCAAAGGCTGGGCAAGAAAAATTCTATTGTAGGAAATGGAGCTGTGTGGCATAGGTAAGACTGGGGCATGGAGGAGAAGGGAAATAGATGGGATGAGGAGACTGGGACTGGAATGAGAAGCTAGTTAACTGGTGCTGGAGCCATTTGCACAAACCACCTGGAAAGTTGGAGCTATAACTGAGAAAAGGCTTTGGACAAAGACAGCATATATTAAGCTTGGTAGAAAGACTACATTGCTGTTCAGAGCCTGGAAGGGAGTCCAAGGCCTTCAGATCTCACTAATTCTCCACTGTCAACAAAATGCTTATGAACCCATGGCAAAATGTCTGTGTTTTGCCTATTGATGGAACTGAGTGCTAAATGATCATAGCCAGTATCAGCCACTCAGCTCAGGTATCAGTAGGGCTGCAGGATGACCTAAAAATAAAGTAAGGGAAGAAAATGTTCAGGGGAACCTTTTCATTCAACCCAGGACAAAGCGGGTGGTTTCAAGAGAGGCCATTGAATCTAGCAAAACTTTGGATGGAAATCAAGAAACAAAGCTGCTTTTTGTACCACAAACAAACAAACACAACTTCTTAAATGCAACAACCACAAAGATTTGACCATTTTGGATTTGTCATACGTTACCTGAAAGGAACTGCCAAAAATGTAATATTCCCTGTTGGCAGGGCTTCAGGTTTTGTGAGACTTGATAGACTCCTGCAGGGAAAATCAAGGCAATCTGCATTAGCAATGCACTGTTCCGTACTGGAAGACCCCTGCAGAGCACAAGCAACAGAAAGGAAGTTTTCAGCTCCTGACATTGTAGTCTTCTGGTTTTGACACGAACCTGTGTAAAGAATTACCCTATACAATCACTGTGAGAGAGAACCTGAGGAGTTCCTTTTAGCAGGACAGGCTAACATGAGTGAATGGCATTTTCTTCAGGAAAACTCTTACAAATGAAGAGATGTACAGCCAACAGCTGGAAAGGGAGCATGCCATATTTAGAGCTTTAGATTTAGTTTTAGATTTAGAGCTATTCTTGCTTATATCATAGATTCATAGAATGGCCTGGGTTGGAAGGGACCTTAGATATCATTTTAATCCAACCTCCTTGTTTGGGGCAGGGACGCCACCTCTCGACTAGGTCAGGCAACACGTGAGAACCGAACGGGAATCGAACCCGCAACCTTTGGTGTTTCAAGCACCACGCTCAACCCACTGAGCTAAACTATCCAAGTATTTTATTGCATTTGGAATATCATAATTTAGAAGCTCCGTATCCTGGACTGCCTGTCTGTATGAAGGAATAACCCTGACTGTCTTGGCTTCCACTTCATTCTTTTTATTTTTTTTTTATTTTAAAAAAAATGGAATTGTTATTGGGTTATGTAGAAATACATTTAGAGATGGAGTATATATATAACCATGAAATAAGAAAATAAGTTATTGCTGAAGTTCATTACTGCAAAGTTCGGAGGGTGGGATGGCAAGGAAAAATTTATATACCAAGTTTAACAAAATCATGATCTGCTAGCTTCATATATTGCTTCAGTCTGAAGAATTATCTTTTGTGTTTAGGTATTTTCATATATATGGAACTGTACGAGAAATATTTTTATAATACTGTCTACTACATTAAATCATCCAGGCCTTGATTAAAACCATTTGCGAATAGTAACTAAAAGATAGTATAAAAAAAAGCTATCAGGAGAATAGGAAAGCATTTCTAAGCACTCATGAGAACTAATTATATTTGCCATTTCTGATGAAGACATGTATGTTATCTTGCAAGAGTATAGGTCAGTCTGGCTGGTATTTAGATGACAGTATTATTCATTGCTCCTATTGGTTTTATCAAAAAGAAATGTTTAATGATAATTTTAAAGAATAAATTGTATTTTCTGACATTAACATTTAGTATATAGAAACTCTTGACGTAATGATTTCCAAAGCAATTTCTAGACTAAGAGGAATTATACAAAGAAAAAAAAAAAAAGAAAAAAGCGTGTGACACGTTGAGATGGAGCAAAACTGAACATATCTCTTTGCTTAAAATAGGAAAATAATGAAACAGTAATTAAGACTGCCTGAGGATAGGTATCTCCAGCTGAAATAAACCAGGTGAAAAAAAGGTTGATTCAAGGAGAAAAGCAAGGAGGAAGTGGTTAGAAGTTTCATGATTTAAATGACTTGAAGATATTCTCAGAATAACAAGGAATTTGGGCTGGATTTTTTTCTGTATTGTGGTTATTTAAATGTGCTTTTTCCAAAATAGCCAAAGTAACTATTTCTTGTCCATCATTAATTACAGTACTTGTCAAAAATAATAGTTTAAATCACGTTACAAGTTATACTAAGTAATCTTTAACCAGTAGAAAAACTTTCTTCTTTTTTAGGATAATATTTCTGAAAGTTCTGGAAGTAAAAAGCTCTAAGACTGCAGTATTTTTTACCAGAATTTGACTCTGAATATATTTTCACACACGGCCCATGCATCTCTAAAAACTCTGGGAAATGCTGGCCAAATGCAGCTACACATAAAAAAGCCCTAAAAACTCAAGGCAGTGCTCATAGGTGTCTGTCATTTTCAATTTGCTGTGTATCGATAGTGTTGTCATCCTAAAAATACACTTAAATATTAATGGAAAAGCAATCTACTTGCATCACAAGTGATCCTTCAGGCTCTTCGAGGCACTTCACTTTTAACAGTCTCCTGTTCATTTTCTGAAAGTTTAAGGAAGGTACACCTGCCATCTCATTAACATTATTTACGTACAAATTCCCCACGTTTGCCATAACTCTTTGGCGATGCCAAAGGAAACTAATTCCAGGGGCTAAATCACGTAGGAGCTTAGCCTTTTACCTGAGCAGGGCACAAGCGTGCTTATTCCCATTACTCCTGTTGCAAACCTACTGCTCAGCCTGGTACAAATTGGAGATAATGCCCAGCAGAGGTCTAAATGTAAAACAAAATTACTGGTAGTCAAGGCTCAAATTATGCAATCAAAGAAAGAACACGCTAAGTGAAAACTAGTCTTAATATCCAAATACTCAAGCTGTTTGTTTAAGGTAGTAAGTCTCATGTAGAGCATGTAGTCATGTTGTGACTGAGTTATGACTGGTAACAGTAGTTGATCAGTCATAACTCAGTTTCAGAAGGCACTTCTCATTTTATAAAGTATAGTCTGCACACAGAAATAAGATTTCTTTGTAAAGAACAGTAACAGCAAAAAAAAAAAAAAGAAAAAGAAAAAGAAAAGGAGGCAAAGGGTTGGGCACAATGTTTAGATCCTTTCTCAGGTTTTTATTGGAACAAATATACACAGCAGACTTCACTCTTCATTGACAGAAACTACTCAAGCACCTATTTAAACAGTGCCAACCTCTACCCTGGGCTAATCTAATAACCTTCCTAAATATCGTACATATTGCAAATCACTGAACTGTTGTGAAAAGTTAGCACTTGATAAGAAGGTGCTGTCAGCACAGATTCAACCATAGCCCTTGGTTACTGCACCCTTCACAGAACAAAACTTAAGACCAATTTTCTTCCATGAGCTGACTCTTCCCCTCAAGTTGTTGCCTACTAAAAACTGTGAATATTAATTGTTTTGCTGAGACTTGTGACCAAAATGTATAAATAAGGTACTTCATTCTCCAGTCTGTATCATCATTTCTAAAATTCTGTTATTGGGGAGAAATACAAAAAACTTTTTTTGCTTTTTTCCCAAAGCGGACTATTGCTCAGGTATCAATTACTCAAAGTAGGTCTCAAATGTGATGACTGTTCTGTATATATTCAGGTTGCAAAGGTGTGTATGCCATTTAAATGGGATTCTAACTATTTATGGATTTTCTGAGTTTCCTTCTCAAAGGGCTGAATCACGTCTCACCGGCTAGTTATTTCTAACTTGTTTCCATTTTGTACATGTGGTATTTTCTCCCCATATTTCATTCAGATTCATCTGTGGAAGCAAACCACAAGGCAAAGAGACTGCTGGTTGTGAGGGAAAAAAAAAAATAACAGAGACTTAGATTAAGAATGCCAGTAAAATTTTCTGGCTGTCCCTCAGGTACCTCATTAAGCAGTTCATTTCTGCAGTCTTAAGCCCTTCAGAAATCGAAACTTTCCTACACTTTCTTCTTCAGAAGATTTTAGTGGAATGTAGAGAACACAGGTCCCATACTCTTTTCATTAGAAGATCAGTACTGACAGAATCTATATGCATATGTAAAAATCCTGTACAGGGGAGAAAACTCTCCAAAGTGCCTGGAGAAAACTCTAGAAGGTGCCTGTTGGTTAATCTGTGGAGTGCATAGAACCATAAAGGACTTGCATGCTGTGGACATCCTGTAGCGGTTGTCCAAAAGAGATCCCACTAAGACTGGGAATCCATCAGTTTTAGCAAGGCATTCATATAGCTGCAATGTAGCCTGGTGCCAGAGCATATTGTGCTTAAAGCCTAACCCGTGGTCATCAAATTACATTGTAAATATGTGACATAAGTGACTTAGAAACCTATACCTCATTAATTTCCAATATAGTGAAATGATTTTGAAAGTGCTACTGCTAATAGGCTGTACTCAGCAGAAGACATCCCCTGGACTAGGGCTCATACCGAGTTTGTTTTAATCAAAGTAGGGCATGCTTATAAGCCAGAGGCCTGCGAGGCCAAGCAGCGAAGGCTGTTCATGCCAAAAATGAGGAGTACGAACATAGGTACACAGGAATTACTGTCTGTCAGCCTCCAGCATTTTCATAGTTATTCCGTTCCACTGGTGTAACTCTTCAAATTTTTAGCCGAGTCCTTTCACATAAATGAAAGAGACTTGTCCCTTTCAATCAAACATTCACGGAAACTTCATGTTTTACAGATGCTTGGGAAAAAACAACTTTAAATTACAAACTCTGCTCTTCACTTCTATAAGCAGACTGGAACTCCAGCCACCACAGCAGCACAGTCATTAAGTAGTTAAGAAACTAATAGATTCTCCCATACTTAGCTGTTCCCAAATTGTTGTCTTCTTATAAATACTTGGTTGAGGTTGCTGAATTTTCACAGACTCCCTAGTGTTATAGTCAGTTAGAATTCTTCTCATGTTCCCTTTTAATTTGAACATGTCTGACATACAGTCATCTTTACACAGGCCCATGTGAATAGATGATTACTGGTGACTCATGCACTGAAGTACAGCAGGCCACTTGTCTCCCTCCCAGACTCATGAATTTTTAGGTAATTGCATGAGTATTTGTAGTTGAGGAAAACCAGAGCATATTACCATATGCTCTTCAGAAAGTTAGCAGAATTGAAAAATAAGTCCATGGTTTGGTCTGGCTTCATCACACAGAAGTGGATTTTTGTTTGCCAAAAACTAATTAACTTCTGGCATCAGTGGATGTCAATATCTTCCTGCACTATAGTTGCTCCATTCTACAATTAACTATGAACTGTGAATGAAACACCACCTTTGTGTCAGTGAACCATTTATCTTGCTCATCCCTTTCTTCAGAATTATGCAGGAGTCCTTTCTTCTCTCTGCAGTTCTTTGTGGCCACTCTTCCTTTTCTGGATCATGCAGGGAAGATGTAGAAAGACACATAGACTCTTGCCCAGAGAATGATTAAAATGCATTACTGAAAAGTACTCAGGGAAAACACCTCTATTTCTTTATTTGCAACAGGGATTGCATTGGTAGTTTTTCTGACCATGTATAGTTTAAGACTGCCGCCTTAAAAAATCAGTACATGTTTTTCTCCTGCAATTTAAATATTTCACACAGCAGAATATCTGTTAAAGAGAATTCATCAATTAAAAAAAAAAAACAAAAAAAAACCAATTCCCTAGAGACAGGAAGGAGATCAATATCAAGAGACTTGGCCTAAATCTCTGATTTTATGTCTTTAACAATTTTAAGCTAACACTGTTGGCAAGTTAAAGCCAAGTTTATTGCCAATTGAACTAAAAGAATACTTCTGATAAAAAAAAAAAAGGTGGAAGTTTGAGCATGGAGTTCAGAAATGAAAAATATTACTCATAAATAAGAAGTTGTTGGATTTGCATGAGATTTAGGCTGACTTTTTTGTTTATCACAAAGGAACTGGGAAGGACCGAACAGACTGACTAGATAATCCAGGAGCCCAGTACACTAAAGAAAAATTGCTAGTAGGAACAGGAAAAAAAGGAATATTTATTTATCACAAAATTAATTTATTAATAGCACATTGCAACAAAGGTACTAGGGTATGGGAAGGAAAAAATATTACATGACTACCAGAGGGAAGTTAATGAAGGCAATAGGCATGGCTTGTTTATGAATATATATTTGAAAAGGTGATACCAATAAAATTTGAAGAGGCACTGTTAGGACTGTAAGAAAGACTGATAGTAATATGGTTAGAAAGGCTTGAGTAAGCAAAGAAGGAGCTTAAATAACAATCAGAAGTGGCATTACATTTTTCCAGTTGTAAAATATCTCAAAAATAAGTGCCAATCAATGTTTTTCTTTATTCTACTAGACAAAACAGCAAACAGAATGCAAGGTTGTACCTGTTACAGACTACCAAATATCTCTGTAGAAAAAGCAAACACATCTACCTATAATGAGAAGTGAGAAATAGCTGTGCCTTGATGGCTTCAATCTGAAAGACTGCTAGAAAACTCCTTCTTCAAATACTAGTATTTCTTGAAATTTCTCAACCTTACCCTTTACAATTTCGTAGGTTACAAAACATTGTCTCCAGCGTACAGGAATTTGGTGTGAAATTGAAAGTTAAGGACGTAGAAGATAAAATAAATCTTACAGGTTTTTTGAGTGCAAGCAACCACTTAGTGGATTTGTGTGGAAAATAGAGAACGTAATTTAAGGATGTAGAGGTACTTGAATGCATCTAGAAGAAGACAACAAAGCTGGTGAAAGCGCTAGAAGTAATGTCCTATGAGGAGCCACTGAGGACTCTGGGCTTCTCTAGGTTGGAGAAAAGGAGGCTGAGGAGTGACCCAACTGCTCTCTGCAGCTTCCTGAGGAGGGGAAGTGGAGAGGGAGGTGCTGATCCCTTCTTCCTGGTACCCGGTGACAGGACCCATGGGAACATTTCAAAGCTGTACCAGGGGAGATTTAGACTGGACATTAGGAAGCATTTCTTTACCAGGAAGTTGGTCAAACACTGGAACAGGCTTTCTAGAGAGGTGATCAAAGACTCAAACCTGTCAGTGTTCAAAAGGCATTTGGACAGTGCCTTTAACAACATGCTTTAACTTCTGATCAGCCCTGAAAGAAACAAACAGTTGGACTAAATTAATGTGACCCCTCTGACTGAAATTCAATTCAATTCAATTCAATTCAATTCAATTCAATTCAATTCAATTCTATTCTATTCTATTCTATTCTATTCTATTCTATTCTATTCTATTCTATTCTATTCTAATGTTATCAGCCACTTCCCCAGCACAATTTCTTCATTAGTTACTTCTTTACTTTAACATACTCTTTGATAACTTGATAACAGTAGTGCAAAGAGTTGACCAGGGATCACTACTGCCCATTTGTAGGCATTTGAAGGCTTAAGGGGAAATACAACTTCTTTTTTTTTCTTCATTTGCATACTTTCAAAAAATTGTAAATAAAATGACTAAAGTAATTGCAGACTTTTCATCCTGATGTTGGTCTCAAGCAAAGTTATGGAACAACTGATCGTGGAATAGATTAGCACAAATGTAGAGGATAATAAAATTAACACTGATGCATCTATTCATAGAAAGTAACTCCTGTCAAACTACCTCGATATCATCTTCTGAGCTTATACATTTCTGGTGCTATAATGTACATTTATAAGACATCTTACTTCATACAGTATGACATTTTGATTAAAAAGCTATACTGATAAGAGTATCATTGTGACACATATCAAATTATTAAATTTTGACTATCAGGTAAGATTCACAACATAGCTAGAAAAATCATTATCAGGACTTTCTTTCGAGATGCTGTGTCTTCTGGCTTGACACTAATAGTTTTTGTTAGTGATGGAGAAGCAATCATAGCATTAAGACTCAGTAATTTTACAGGTTACACAAAGGCTAAGGGAGTCGTCAACAGCAGATACAAGTCAGGGTAGAAAACAGTTCAGATAGCTTTGTAGCCTGGATTCAGGTGCCAATGGGCATTTCTGGACTTCAGAACATCTATTTAGGATTGAAGCATTCTTGTCAATTAATAATTATTTTAAAATATACTCCTAGTTTGAAGATATGGCCAAAACATGAAGCACAGATTTTGGTTATGTATTCAGAGAAAGATTATTTCCTAGAAGAATGGCATTTATATTATCTCTAGATGCTATGCTTATACAGCTGCTATTAAAGTAAGAATTCTGATGGCTGTACTTCAAGAGTTATTGTGAAAAATTGTGGAGTGTATGAAAGAGCCAGAGGATTTATTAGAGACTGGAAATAATTCTTTGTGTTAAGAGACCGTAAGTGTTAATATTGAAGGATAAAGGGTAATTGATTGCCTTCTCTAAATACCACATGAGAAAAAGAAAACAGGCTAAAAAAGGATTCTTCAGTGTAGCAAACATACATTAAGACTCAAGGTCTGAGTTAATGGTAGTTGATTACATACTGAGAAAAACCCACCACAGTGAGAATAACTAAGCAATGAAAGAAGTTCAGGGGTTGCAGTGCAACTCTATTGCTGGAAATTTTTAACTAAAGACAGGATGCCTTTTTGAAAGACGTTCTACTTTATCCATAATTTTTGAGGTTTGCAGCAGTGATCCCTTCAGAAAAATCTCCTATCACACAGAGAGTGCAGCTAGATAATCACCACAGCCTCTTCCAGAATGCAACGTGGTCAACAGTGATAGGCTTGCAACAGTGAGATACTATTTAAAGCTTTCAAAATATTACGAGGGAAATTGAGCCACAAGAGAGTATGTTAGGGACAGTTGAGCTGGAGTAGATGTCAGTATGAATAGGAAGAAACAGGTTGCCCAAATCCACGATTGTATAAAAGATGTCACAGTACAGTCACAGTGGTGAGGCCAAACTATTAACATTTTAACTGAACAAGAAGAACATCAGGTCAAGCAAAATGTTGCAACTTTTTTATTTCTTTTAAAGTGAAAAATCAAATTCTGAGGAAGAAAAAACATTCTGTTTGAAAAGGTTGAAATGGGATATTTTGGCAGCTAATAGAAAACTATTTCAACTGATTTTGGAATTATTAGATCACCAAATCCTGTCCTCTGGGACTGGATAACAACCTTCAGTGTAAACGAGCCTCTTTCCACAAACTTGTAAGAAATAAATGAGAAGGTATCAGCGTTAGCAGATAACAGAAACCTGGGGGTTCCAGGGCATGATTTACTGCTTATTACAAGCAAAGTGAATGCAAGAGTCATTATTATGTATTCTTAGACCTCCTACAGTATTTGGTGCTCTGTAAAGTGTGAAGAATGTACTGTTCAAAAAACATTGTACATCTCGTCAATAACCCTCTCCAGAAAAGTTGCCTACATGGATGATGTTCATTTTCACTCTGATCCAGCATCTGCTTTCACTGACATAGGCAGATATAGTAATTTATTATTATTTTTACTTCATCTGCTATTGTTGAGTTTTATTCTTCAAGCTCAAAAGAAAAGCTGTATATGGTAAATAGCAACAGTTCTCAGGAATAGTGAGTAACGGATCATGCATGCTACACCGTAGCTGTATGTTGATTTTCTCTCAGATTGATGCATGAATGTAAATGGAGATGATGTGGGTAACTTCCTACCGTTAAGGCAGAAATTGAACTGGACTGGTAATCATAGATCGACATCTTGCTTATTGTATTATACATTTTTATTTGTTTTATGTGTCTTGACAAAACTGCATTTTTTGGAGGGTTTTCTGATTTTTCCTGTACCTTACAAGAGCCAAATTAAAATTCCATTGTTTTCATTAGTACCGCATTTAAAATAATATACTAAATGTTGTTGAAGACTGTCATTTGAAAATGTTGCTTGCATCAAAGAAAATGAAAGTTCACTATCTAAGAAAGAACAAACAAAATAAATTCAGCTTTTTTATGTTGATGAGAATAATAGATAGCTTTAAGTAAAAATGTGGTCCTCAATATTACATTCTTGTTACTACACAGGCTAAAAAACAACAAACCAAAACAAACAACTTAATATCTTTTGGTTCTGATAAGTTAGGACAAAGTCTTAGTCTTATTTGACTTTTAAAATTCTGTTGCCTTCAGACAGCCTGGGATCTGGCCTTTGATTTTCACACTCTAACAATATTTTATTTTTATTATGCATGCTTATGAATATGTATATAGTTATAATTGAATGTGATTTCTACAAACACAAACAATGCTGTTGGCATTGGGTTTCTCTTTTTTTTCACTGTGTACTGGTAAAGTAATTTGTCTATGATAATGAGAAATGTAAGCAATGATTTGGCACTTATGGTGTGCATGCATTTCTGGAAAATTTGCTTTTCAAAGCTAAGTGATGAAAGCCAAATCAAGGCTACACTATACTTGTACACGCATGCACACACACACATAGAGGAACATCCTGACAACAGCAAAGGTAATTATGAACTCAAAAACTGAGATCTTCAGGACACAGAAAGCCTTTTTTTCCTCTGTTCAATATCTATTGTATAAGACCCTTGTGTGTGACTGGGCATCTCATAGCTGTTATGGCAATACATGTAAAAATAATACCTCTCAAGACCTGTATGCATTTCTTGTGTGGTTAAACATGCATCTTATGCAGAATTTGTGTACGTAATGAGTGCCTTTTACCACTCTAAGAACACCAATTTTATTTGGGATGGGTGGCCAAACTGGTAGAGAATTTTCAGCTGACTAAGAAAGAAGTGAAACCTAGTACAGGAAAGAAAAAATGGAGCTTTGGGAAGCAAAGATAAGAAAACAGGTTGGGAGGAAATGAAGAGCAAACGAGGGGATTAAATAGGGTCTTTTCTTGGCTTCGAAATTAAAATTATTTTGCTTTGAAAAGCACTGAAGATCAGAAACTTCATTTGTTCTCTATTAAGTAAATTTGATTTATTAAGATAACAAGGAAGATGCCTCAGTGTACTCTCTGTGGTCTCACTGATTAACAAAAAAATACTCGTGACACACTATGTGTCCTCATTTTAAATATTAAGACTTATTTTCTGTAGTCAAACTCTTCTAACAACATGGATAAACTCTGCCAGTCCTCATTATTCTGGAGTTCTAGTGATGGACTATCAGTGTGTAACCTTCACTCACATGCTGAAGTCGCTCTGCATGTGCATTGCACTTTCATATTTCAGTCTTTGTAAAGTCATTGAGATTGTAATACTTGTTAACTCAGAGTATAATGGAAAGATAAGCAAAAAATAATGTGATAAGATAGTATAGTATGGTTTGAATAAATAAATGATTTACAGTGTATCATTTTATGTCTTTAAAAGGTTTCTTAAAATAAAATAGCCAGTTGCATTCTGCTCAAACATTTAACCTTTAAGGGAGCTATTCTTGGTTCAATGTAGGCAAAATTCAGGCATTTCAGTCAACTATACCCTTAGCATTCAAAAGACAGAGTAAATAGGCTACAGTTTAGCATTACTCATTAAAATCCCTAGCAGTTATTCCTTTAAAATTCATTATTGTTCTAAATAGTGTCCTATTTTTAAACTAGAAACTCTAACTAATATAAATCCTATGGGTCACAGACAGCAGTCATCTTGGTTTCACAGGAAGCATTGCTACACTATTCCTATTACTCCAGATTTGTGGCCTGAAGGTGCATCTTTTCCTCTCATTATAGAAAACTACTTTACCTCAAGGTAATTTTCATTATTTCACTGAACTTACGGTCTGATGGTTCAGTTAAAAGCTAGTTTGCTTTCCTGGGAAATTATTTAAGCTGTTAAAAAGCACAATTCCTTTCTGAGTTTCAAAGAGAAGTTTTCTGGTATGAACTAATCCAGTGGTCCCTAGCTAGGCAATCACCATGTGATTACTTTTAAACTAAGTACACTGATTTAATCATATGTAGTTTCGAAGGAGGTTTTCCCATCTTGCCTGCACCGCGGGATTTTATCCCACAATCAGCTTCAGCTCGTCTTCTAGCAGTGTCAGTAATGGCAGGTGGAACTCTGAAGGCTGATGAAGGAGCAAGGAGGCACTATTCAGAGTTCTTGAAAGCGTTTTCTCTCCATTGCATTGCTCATGCCTGCAGGACGTAGAGAATGAGTTGCAGGTCAGATCTTTGGGAAGACAGGAGAGTTTCTTTCTACAATTTATTTTGTGTGTATGGAGAAAATCAGAAATCTATGTACCATGGCTACTTGACTTTGATCTACATACAAGTGCTTTTAGGTACATAGAGAATAATTGCATCTGAAAGGAGTAATTTAGACAAGAAGAACAAGAACAACAGCAACAAGAAAGTGGAGGAGAACAGAGGAGCAGAGGAATTGCCCATGTCCTCAAGGATGAAGGCACCAAGACTAAACATGAAACAAATGAGGAAAATAGCAAGAACACCCTTTAACAGATTAAGAAGGTTATTGTATTTAAGTAAAATAACCCAGCATCTTCACAGAAGTAGCCTTACTTGTTTTTTTTACCATGGAATCACAGGGTGAAATTAAATCTGTGGATCATCTGCAAGTGTCTACAATGTCTTTGTCCACATATCGGTCAATCACTCTCCTTATTCAATCACAGGAGATAAATGGGCACATTCACCTCCTTCTAAAGTGTACCTCTAAAACGGATCAGATAAAGCATATACTGAAAGTACAATTTCTCTTTGTTAAGTATAGGAAAGAGTCCACAGTGTACAGATCAACTGTAGAATTTACCTCTAGACGTCTAAAATCAGGGGAAATGGATCCTGAAAGATAATGATTCAGTTCGTGACTAAATGTGATGATGGACTCTCTACATCATTTAATCTCTGCCTCAGTCCCTGTCCGAAAAACAGTTGAAATGCACCATAATTTTCTCTCACTCACAATGTATCAGTTTTAATTCAGTCAAAGACCTTGGAAGCAGGGACTTTGCCTTACTTTGCTGGTTTTTTACTGTCCGGTATCTGGCCCCACTCTCATTCGCGCTGCTGGGTATCAGAATCACACTGTTCAGAGAAGCTACGTGTGTACTTGAATTGTGTTCATCTCACATTGTTGTACACAACAAGAAGTCTGCAGATTGCTTTGCTGTATACCATTCATAAGCAGTTTATTCGTAGATCTGTAGTTCTAGATACAGTAAGAGAAATATAAAGGCTTGCCACATTTCCTTCAGAGTCTTTGATTTCCTCTATTGTTCATCCTTCTACCTTGATGGACAATGTTTGGATCGTTATCATAACGTTTTGTGTGTTGGGTTGGTTCCTATCTGTGGAAGCACTGGTTTACACAGATCTCAGTTGCTGCGGTGTAAATCTCTCTTTGGCGTGGCAAACCAGAGCAGGGAGCTGATGTAGTCTAACAATAACTTGGCAGAACCAATGGTTACCAATCCATGTAAATTCCCTGGTGCCATTCCCTGTGTGGAGAAAAGTGCTGGGCATCAGTGCAATGAAAATAACTTTTAGCCTATAAACAACCCACAAGGCTCACTATGTCATCATGTACTGCAGTACACCTTACTTGTAAAAACAATGAGCTCTTTCATTAAAGCTCTGCCCTATAATGCCGAATGCACAAGGCTTCTTAAATGACTGTCCAACTTCTCGGGGTCACATGCTCTTTACTGGCACAATACTTGTGAAAATGTACACATTCATCTAATAGACAGGATAGAAGCACCCACAGGATTATCAGCCTCTTCTAAATATATCTATTTCAAACCAATGTACTTAATACATGGAAACTTTTCCTTTTGACTTATTGTTCTAAGTTTATCTCTTCAAATTCCACCCTCAGATTTTTATTTACCTTTGACTTTGTAGCTTCTGTTAGTTCACTCATCTTACAGTGACCTTCAGAGATTCTTTGGGTGGAAGTTATTCTTACTGAATGAACTTCTTTTCTGTGTAATATTTATCTGTAGTCAAACTATCCACTATATTAAATGTATTTGTTATATACTCTCTGTTACTAGATGATTAAGCTTTAATTAGTCTCAACTAATGAACTCATTGTGCCCCCACTTGAGTGAGTTCTATGTACATTCCTTGAAGGTTTAATCTTTCTGTGCTACAAATTTCTTCAGTCTTCTGATGGTTTGCTATAACAGGACAGACTTACCTACATCTTGCAAATGATGATTTCTGCAAATATTGTATCCTAGCAAGTCAAGATTTGTAAAAAGAAGCAATATAATTTATTAAGTCAAGTCTGACACAGTCAGTCAAAACCCCACAAAAGTTCTCAGGCATGTAAACTCCTTTTAAATCTGAAATGGAAGCAACATACCTCACACAAAATACAGAAATTAGTCTCAGTTCAGTTTCATTACTGTTGATCACTGTGACCGAGAGAAAAAGATAGTTAACATCTATCTATGAGCTTGAGGGAAGCTGTTAGTAAGGGGAAAGGTGATAAGGTCAGTGCCCTCTACTGAGTAGTGAGAGAGGGACAGATTATTATCCCTTGTGGAGTCACAAGAGTTAGCAGAAAAGACACTGCGAGGAAAATCGTATAATGTGAGATAAACTAGCCTTCTAACTGAACTCTTGATTTTATGATGTTTATTATCCAGGAGAATAATAAACTTTATATCCAAACTCACCTTCTGAAGGTTCTCAGATGCCACAAGTGACCACAACTGCTTTGAAATAGAAGAATGCTGACAAAAAAAAAAACCCTTCATTTTTAATGATGCGCACTTTTAAAGCATGTAGTCTGACCTTTCTCAGCAGAAGTGAGGCTCTAGGCTCCATAAATGCCTTCTTATGCAAAGATGCACTCATGTGCATGCTACATTTGCCATAAAGACTCCTACTGACAAATGCATATCTCAAAAGAAGATAACAGAAGTCACTCAAACCCGAAATTAGGACAAGGGAGGACGAAGCCTGCGGAAGGAAGGATTTTGTGTGGCTTGGCTACAGAGTCTGGTGAATGATAGTAGCTTCATGTTTGTGGCCGTGGAGCCATCCAGAAATATCAAGTCTGGAAATTCAAGATGCTTTTCAAATATGTACTTATCCAGAATGATTCCTGAGAGCCTCTGGCTGTCCAAATAGATCAGCATTTCCAGAGAGACCTAAACCCAAACCAAATTAGAAAGGAAAAGTTTATTTAAATTCTATTTCACAGGAACATTATTGCACAGACGCTCTCAAAACATGAAGAGTTTCGTATACAGTGTTTTCAAGCTAAAAAATTAGCAGGTCAGTGAACAACTGTCTGTATCTCACCACAATGTCAACTTATTTTCTGTGCTATTATTGCAGGTGATTATGTAGTCATGACTATTTACTTCGACCTAAGTAGAAGAATGGGATACTTTACTATTCAAACATACATTCCCTGTATATTAACAGTTGTTCTTTCCTGGGTATCCTTCTGGATCAAAAAAGATGCCACACCAGCAAGAACAGCATTAGGTAAGTTGTTAATAATTCCCTCTTCTGCTCTCTTTGTGTACTTCCTACATTAGCATTTGAAAATGTCATCTTTATTGCAAAGGGACCACTAGCTGTATTCTTTGGGTTATTGTTACTACTTCTTACAGTCTCAGATCTACTTATCACTGAAATGTCTGGTTTTCTGTCTATAACAGGGTAATTAGCAGTAAACTACCCTGACCCTTTGGAATGATACTGCTACCTATTTTCCATAATATTCTAGAATTAATGTCTGTCTCCTTGTTCTCACTGTGACATTTTAGTGGCATTTTTGAAGAATAAATTAATTGCACTGCTGGCTTCCTTTCCTTCTGAAACTCTCCTCCACAGGGCATTATGGCTTATGTATACAAAAAACTGTGGGATATAATAATATTAACTCATGCAAAGTGTTTTAGCTCGTGTACTTGCAGTTAAGTTCCACACTAGGTGTATAGGTATTTTTCATAGATTGTGGAGATTTATTTTGGGGCAGGTTTTCCACCAGCACATTTATGTCAGGATCAGCATGTCCATCTTGGCATTGTGCTTTAGGAAACACTTAGAAAGGTTGACCATTTATTCTTACGTCTATAGGAAAACCCACAGGTTTTGACACCATCGAGGACATAGGGCTATATAATAGCCAACTATAAGTGTACATCAGTAATGAAGGAAAACCAACCTTTTAGTTCACATTGTAGTTGCCAGGGGTGCCAATATTATCTGATTCAGAAATCTACCAGTCTAGGAAAAAGGAGAGGCTATGTTCATTTTCAAGTGCAGAAATTACCATTCCCAACTATTCATCCATTTCTCCTGCTGTATTTTTTTTACCATGTCCAGTTAACCAGCTGGACTCTCTAAATCATTTCATTTCATAGAATCATAGAATGGCCTGGGCTGGAAGGGACCTTAGAGATCATTTTAATCCAATCTCCCTGTTGTGGGCAGGGACGCCACCTCTCGACTAGGTCAGGCAACACGTGAGAACCAAACGGGAATCGAACCCGCAACCTTTGGTGTTTCAAGCACCACGCTCAACCAACTGAGCTAAATTGGCCCTCATTTGAAAGAACAAATTATTAAAAACCAACCCGCCTGCCTTTTTGGACTGAAATCAGACTAGAAGTATTTGTAGGAGCAACTGAGTCCCCAGGTTTGAAAGGGAGGTACTGCTTCAAGGAAAGACTGAATGACAAGGGCTGTGAAGAGGCTACACCCTCTTGGAGGACACGTGAAGGCAGCCTGGAGCAAGCACAGTGTTCTCCAATGCTGCTGTACCTTCATTCAGCCTTCATTCAACCATGACACAGGAGAGGCCATTTGTACAAAAAACCTCTATTTACCCCTCCTCATTCGCTTTCATTCAGGTAACTGTTTAACAGTAATGGTGGTTATTTATATGTGAATCTATTTCTGTTTGCTCCTGAGATCAAGCACGATCGAGAGGTGCTCTGCTTGATCTCAGGAGGAAGACACTTTTTTTGACAATGCAGCTTTTACAGAGCTGTTAAAAATTACATCTTGTTTCAGTCTGTCTCTTTCCTGCACTGATAAATCTGAGCAGCTACTAGTTTTGAGGGTGCTGTGGTTTCTAGCATGCGAAATATTTGCAGTCATCTATTCAGAACGCACTAAGGTGTAGGTTACAAACATTCTTCCTCCCAAAATTTCTGATGCTTCCATAGTTTAGTACATTTCGGTTGAATAATAGAAGAAATATGTCACCAAAAAATGTCCTGGAAGTGTAACTCCCTCACTAGCCACAGCTTTATCTAAGCAATGGAATTATATGCTCTCAGTCCTTAGGCATCTTCCTAGGCAGAGGTTGTATCAGCTTTAATTCTTAGTGGTTGACAAGGGACATCCTTACAAAACAAGAGCAGATCAGTGACATGGAGCTATGGAACAGGATCAGCAGAAAGAAAAATCTCAAAGAACTTGTAATAAGATAACTGCAAGCTCCCAACGCTGGTTCGCACTTTACAGGTAAACCTTTATTAAAACCCATTTTGCGTGAGGTCAGCCTAAGACCATAACCTGCTGGGTTTGCACCAGGAGTTTATAAAATTAACAAGTGTAGCACTTCTGACCAATATCAGTCATGTGGCATCCAGGTTTCCAAGGTTATTTTCTGAGAAAGGAATATTCATTCCTCACTCCCTTCGTGTCAGTGCCAAAGTGCCTTTACACTGTGGTTCCAGCAACATAATGGACCCTAATACTTACAGTTATTCTGTAACTCCCTCCACCTCTGGGACAACACAAAGACTATACAAAGGTGAGGAGAGAGCAGCTGTACAATTGTCTGTTCCTGTCTGTGTAGACTTGCCTCCAACAGTCGGAAAATTGAGCAATAGGCCTTTAGCATACTTTTCTGCTGAATGATTTTCTTCTTAAATTGGGTGACTCAGTGGAGATAAGGAAAGATTGACCATGCTCTGTTTTTATAAATAGGAGACTGAAGCCTCATTTGTGTGTGGAGAGTCACACAGCATCCGTTTCGGTTATCCTTCTTAATGTACAGCAGAAAAGGGAGAAAAGTTCGCATTACTGATTTTCCATAAGCAGTGTTCATATCCTGTCCTTGAGGGTGGTTTCCCACACCACACAGCTCCATTTTCCAGTTAATTAGACGTGGAAATAGGTTAGATCACTAATCACAACAATGTGACTCTCCCTGCCTCACCCCCTCAGCCAACAGGATCTTCAAATGAAAAATGTATTTTTATACTGAGGTCATGAATTTGAAGTAAGAGCATAAAAATGTGATGTTCCAAGGCTGTATGTGATGGCTATCATGACTAACTCCTAAATCCCTGATGATGAGTTAAATTACTGGGCTAAAATATAAATTTTTTATAAATAGAGTCAAATGACAAGAAAATAGTATATACAGGGTCACCTCTTTCTGTGCACAGAGTTCTGTTGCTCCCAAATTGGCAATGGCCTATTGACCCTTGGGATGCAGTAAGCAGATGTTCTCGGTTAAATGTAGGTCTGCTTCTAAAGCGCAACTTGTAAAAACTGAGCAAGAGCGCACATCCATATTTGGATGTTGGCACCTGAGGAAATTGTGAGTAATAGAGCCAAAGGCAAACCACTGAAATTGTCCTATTAATTAGTTGAAATGAATTGTAGACTCGGTGCACCAAACCCGCTCCGAGTATAGCTGCATTAGTGTAAAGGGCTAGGATCAGGGAAATACTTCACTCTTTGAAATTAATGAGTAAATTCCCAAGCTATTGACAACTGCTTTCAGTTACATAAAGGACAAGTTTTGCCCCTTTCTGAATAACACTAAGTAATAAGCTGTTTCTGTGCTGGAAGAAGTAAATGCAATTGGGGTACTTGTCTGTGAGGAAAAAAAAATGGGACCGTAAGTACCCTTTCAGCAGTACTGTTCAGAGGCATCAAAGTGCTCTTTGCAGACTTGGCATCATAGTCCCTTTTTCACACGCATTTTGAGGGGCTGAGGTCCAGAATGGCAACGTGACTCACTCCAGGCCACCTGAAGAGTCAGTGGGAAACTGGAGATACAATTTGAGTGTTGGATGAGAGCTGTGTTTTGTAATCCCAGGTTATTCTGCACTCCACTCAAAGATTAAGGAAAAAAAAAAAAAAAAAAAAAAAAGGCTCCCTGCTGTTTCTGTTTGTCTATAGTAATCAGAATGATCTTTTCCCCATGTTCATAGTCAAGTGCAGCCAGCAAGTGTCTGAAGACAAGTTATGATCCGGAAAAGAATCAGTTGTTTTCCTTGAAGATGAAGGGAATTAAACTAAACTGAAGCTTTCATCTCAGTTTCCCTCTACTTTTTCAAAATGGGTATATTATGTAACAGGACTAGGCAGCTTCTACAGAGCAATTTCAAACTGCAGTTAAAAATACTACAGTGGGTATCAGGGCCAGCAATATGTTGATGTAAAAGAAGATATAGATCGGGTTTAATAAAAAATGAACATTGCTTTTGTTACCATTCCATCTTAAGCTCATTCACTAGGAAACCAAGCAAGTGCTCTAAACAAATGCCAGACCAAAAAAAAGTGGAGAAATCAAGTTTATAAACAAGTGATAGCATGAGTGAAAGAATTACACCTTTCCTCCAGCGTCCCACCAACATACCCTCAGGAAAATAAAAAATGTGCCTCGCCGACCAAAGGGTGTCTGATACTGAATCTCGTGCTACCTCACTTTGCATACAGTTGTCCAGTAAGCAGCTTTCAAATAGTAATAATTTCAAATAACTGTTTATGCCAATAATCTAAAGGTTAAAGTGTTCTCATGCATTATGTATTCCTGCATCATTTGATCTCCCAGACAGTCCTTTTTGATTTATCAAATACTGTCTTTGGTATAGAATTTGCTCAGAAAATATAACTGTCACAGAAAGGTATTTATACACAAACTTGTAAACTCCCACTTACACTTATCTACCTGAAAATTTGGAAGCCAGGTTACTTCAAAGCTGTCCTTGATTGATATCAAAATTCTGTTGAAATACACAGTTCATGAACATTGTGAATTTCAGTAACAGATGCAAAGATCACTTTGCTGTACAGCCCTCCCCAAAGTGAGAGACTTAACAATTTCATATGGCAATGTTTGCTGCATTGGAAACCACTCAACAAACTGAATTTGCTAAGCATAAGAGATAAAATGAACTAAGGGTATAGAATCTAGATATTCTCTTTGGAAATACTGGGTTCTGCATTTGATTCATATATGCATATCTAATTCTGACTTGTCAATGCGTAGGAATACAGAACTGTATCATGTGTTATACTTTATTTCTCTTTAATCTCTGTATGCATCCCCATAAGGCTAATTTTAATATTTTAAAATTTGTATTGATGTGTTAGATGTACAAGTGACACACTAGATAGAAATTTTATTGTTTCAAAAACTCATTGCTTGTTTATGGTATGAGCTGGAACCCAAGTCCAAGCCTCAGATTAAATGAAGAATTATGCTTTTCTATTGGAATTATATTATAAAACTATTTTGTATACATAATAAAAGTAGAAATATGTTTGCTTTACCTTTGTATGTTTCCATCTATGTGCTTAGCAATTTTGTCTCATGCCCTCACCATAATATGAAATATTATGTGTAATCCAGAAACTATGATAACTTGTGATAATACTAAACTTTCCTCAAGGTTTTATACTCTGGTAGCAAAATGTGATTTGCTGTAAAAGAGACTGAGGATAGACATTATTCATATCTTACAATCAAAATAAATCTTACGCCATTGCTGTGTCTATAAATTTGGTAGAACCTTCTTTGTCTCAATCAGCTAAAATTAGTCCAGACCCAGCCATAACTCCCAGATTCTTCATCAGGCATTTACAACACGATTTACTGGGCTGGTTTTGCCTAGTTCTCATCTACAGCTTCTAGATTTTCACAATTTCAAGCATGGTTTGGACAGTCATTTCACATTCAAGCTTAAGGCACAGATATAGGACTCAGGCTGAGTTCTGGACTTCTGTACTTAAGCATGGAGGCTAATGGTAATTTTCTTTCACTTCTCTGCCTTCCTGTCCGTAGTCAGTTTGGAAGCTGATCATCATTACAGATACCTGAGTGATACTTCTTGTCACAAATAATATAAAGTTATACCTCCTTTTTGGTAAAAAATCGAAAGAAAATATTACATTGTCAATACGATATTAAGTAGAAAAACTGCAGACCTTTGGAAAGGTTTAAGCACTGCAAGCTTTTCTTCCCCATTTATTTCTTTTTAGAAAAGTATCCTAAAATAAACTGAGATTCTATCACAAGAGGAGCAGAAAACCAGAAACTTTCCCTCGAGTCCTGCTGAAAACGGCACTGCATATTGTGCTGGAAGAACAGTCAGTGTTTCGAGGAATTTTTTTAAAGGCAGTAAAATACCTGAGAGCAGGTGCATGTACATGTGGCTCGGAAAAGAACAGATTTGTGTTAGAAATCTGAATATGGGTTAGAAAGTGTTAAAGAACTCCGTATTGTAGAGTGTATGCAGTTCTTCTGAACTCAGTGACTCCCAAGGCCTAAGCCAAGGCTGTACAGAAAGACTAATTAACCTGTAGTTGGCAAGGGCCAAATCAAGGCTCTTGAGTCAACACCCTTTGCAGTTGGACATATTGGCAGTTAATTAACGTGATGAATGGCTGAGCATGGGATTTGTTTCTGGAGATTTTTCAAAGCACAAGCTACTACAGAACTGATGTGAGAGGTCCGGAATGGTTACTGTATCGTGCCAGCCACACATGCTTATATTGGGAGGTGGCACAGATGACAAGAAGCAGAAATATTGTCCCAGTAGATTTTGATGTCACAGGTACACACTAAGTCCAAGTTTCCCACTTCGTATCAGTATGGCTTTCATCTTGATTATTGGGCTGTGTTTTTGTCAGAATTTATTATTATTATTATTGTTTGTTTCTGGGTAGTGGGTTTTTAAAGAATACAATTAGTAACGACTCATTATATAAGGAGGTTGAGGCCCAGGCAATAATCTGCCTTTTGGCTCTTCCAGGGAGCATCTGACAGTTTGAATGGGGAGCGTAATTCTTGTGAATTGTTGTAGTTTCTAGCAAAATCTACAAATCAAAGGTGGACATTCCTTCTTAAACAGAAAGTAGTCAAAAGTAGTCCACAGATACTTCTTTCTCTCCAGAGTGCTGTTTTTGGGAAGTAATTTTACTATAAGGCATAGTTTCAGTCATTCCCTGCCATTTCAAACACTGTGTACCACTGCAAAATATCACTTTAACTACAAAAAGAAAGATTACATTATGGTTATGTTTTTTAGAGCAGGATCTCTTTTGAGACTTATTTGAGTGAGAGCTTTATTTTTCTTCCTAAGCCATTGAGTTTTATTTTTTTGTATCAGAAGGCTTGCAGATCTTAACAAACAATTAAAAGCATCGGTTCAAAGTGGGAATGAAAAGAATTCT